>RJWT010002328.1:0-41519 GCA_004365215.1 Cuniculus paca | reverse complement strand
TTTAATATTCTGTTCTTATGTTCAATTTCTGGAATGCTGATAATTATATGTCTGGGCGTTGATTTATTTTGGTCATGGCTAGTTAGAGTTCTATGTGCCTCACTTATGTATATGTCGGTTTCTTTTCCAATGTTAGGGAAATTTTGAGCCATGACTTCTTTAAATAGTGATTTTATATCATTTGTGTTTTCTCCTTCTTTTTCCTTTACACCTATTACTCTTATATTGTTTTTCTTTGCATCATCTTGCATCTGTTGAATTGCTTCCAATACAGCACTGTGAAAAAGCATTACTGTAACATTTTCATGAGTTTCATGGTCATTTCCTGTCATCACATTTTCATGCAGACCCTGGAAACAATTTTAAAATGACTGGCTACACAAGTTCTCACTGGAGATGGTGCAATTCTATTTTCAGGGACATGTGTAGAGGGTTTTCACTCCATCTCAGGAACTATTCACTTTGAAAGCTTTAGTCACCTAATTCCAATCTAGCTTCCGAAATAACAGGTTCGGTTCAGTTGGTCAGGTCTTCCAAAGGCACACTCTGGAGTACTCTTCCCAGTTTTGTAAATACTGCACGGGAAATACAGCCAGCTGAATAGCGTTTTTAGTAATGATCATCACCTATTTCAACTCAACTACTGGATTCACCTTTTCCATAATGAGCCTCACCTCTTCCAATGGCACCTCCTGAAATCACTTCTTTCCAGCACTAGTAGGGATAATGCTGACAATAGCCTTTCAGTGACACGTGTCTCTTCTTTTCACCCTAGCTGCTAGAATCGACTTTTGAATGATGGTTATCAAATATTTGCAATGCCACCGCAGGTGCCACAGGTTTCTGATAATTTTTCAACACTTTAATCTTCAGCCTCTGAAAGAGCATTTTAAAATCTTTCAATATGTGTTTAAAGACCCTCCAGAGAATCAAGTGTTCACTGTTGGTCATCACCTGTTTCAACTCCAGTCACTGATTTCACTGTTGTAATGACTTTCTTCAGGATATTCAACTGAAAAACCAGGAATGACATTTGCCAATTCATTGGTAACCTGTTTTCTCTTCAGCCCCTGGAAATTGTTTTTCCATGACTTTTCTTTCCCACTTTGAGTTGACCTCTAAAATCAACATTTCAAACATATTCCCAACGTGTTGCCACTACAGGTTCTGGAATGAAATTTTCAAGCACATTTTCCAGTGATTTGAATCCAGCAGCTTAAAATACCGTTCCCATAACATTCCTCACATGTTATCACTCAAGGCTCTGGAAACACTTTGGCTATCGAATTCTACACACATGTCAAATGCAAACATTTCAAGCACATTTTCAAGGACATTTGAAATCTCTTTAGACTCCAACACCTGCTATCAACATTTAATAGCTTTCCTCAACATTTTCTCTGCAAGCAGCGAAACCACCTTTTCAACAGTCTTGGCGCGAATTTGAAATCCAGTGCTGAGATTCATCTTTTCAATGCATTTCATCTCCTGTTTTACCTATAGACCGTGGAATCAGATTTTCTATTGGTTACTTTATGAGTTTCATCTGTTGCTCCTCTAATAGTCTTTTTTAAGTCACCTCTGTCATCTGTTCAAGCTAAAGCAACTGAAACTAAATGTTCAATAACATTCCTCACCTGTTTTCACCTTAAAAACAAAAACACCATTTCATTCACTTTATACTCATGATTCCACAGCATACTGAAATCTTGAAATGGCATTTCCAAGGACATTTTTCAGCTATTGTGAATGTCTCACCTGGAAGTACCTTTTCAAAGACATTCTTCCTCTATTTTCATGACAGACTCTTTAATATCCTTTGTAATGATGAACACCTTCAGAATCTGCTCCATATGTGTGATTCCTTTTGCCCTGACGTTTTATACTTGTTGGGGTTCAAAGCCTACAATCACACTTTCAATTATATTAGTCCACTTTTGCAACTGTATATGACAGATATATCTTTTGTCATGTGTGCTCTCTTTGGACTCTAGTCGCTGCTAAAACATATTCAAGGTAATTCCTAACCTGTGTCCAATACAGCACGTTGAAATAGCTTTACTCTAACATTTACACTACTTTCATGGGCATTTCCTGGCATCACATTTTCATGTACATTTTTGCCCTGTTTTGAATCCAGCAATTGAAAGTAGCATATCTATTCCATTCCTGAGGTATTTCCAATGCAGACCCTGGGAACACTTTTTAAGTTACCTGCTACACAAGTTCCCACTGGAGATGGTGCAATTCTATTTTCAGGGACACGTGTACTGGGTTTTCACTCCATCTCAGGAACTATTCACTTTGAAGGCTTTAGTCACTGAATTCCAATCTTTCTCCTGAAATCACAGGTTTGGTTCACTTGGTCAGGTCTTCCGAAAGCACACTCTGGAATTCTCTTCCCACTCTTGTAAATACTGCTTGGGAAATACAGCCAGCTGAGTATCGTTTTAAGTAACGATCATTACCTCTTTCAACTCAACTCCTGGATTCACCTTTACAATGATGAGCCTCACCTGTTCCAGTGGCACCTCCTGAAATGCCTTTTTGCCAGCACTAGTAGGGATAATGCCTACAATAGCCTTTCAGTGACATTTGTCTCCTCTTTCCACTCTAGCTGCTAGAATCGACTTTTGAATGATGCTGGTCAAATATTTGCAATACCACCGCTGGTGTCACAGCTTTGCTGCTTATTTTTCAACACTTTCATCTTCAGCCCGTGAAAGAACCTTTTAGAATCTTTCAATATGTGCTTAAAGACCATCCATGGAATCAAAGTTTCACTGTTGTTCATCACATGTTTCAACTCCAGTCCCTGATTTCACTTTTGCAATGAATTTCTTCAGGATATTCAACTGAAAATCCAGGAATAACGTTTGCCAAGTCATTGGTCACCTGTTTTCACTTCAGCACCTGGAAAAAGTTTTTCCATGACTTTTGTCTCCCACTTTGAGTCAACCTCTAAAATCAACATTTCATACATATTCCCCACTTGTTGACACAACACGTCCTGGAATGAAATTTTCCAGCACATTTTCACGAGATTTGAATCAGGCAGCTTCAAATACCATTCATGTGAGATTCCTCATGTGTTGTAACTCAAGACTCTGGATACACATTGGATATGACATTCTACACACATGTCTTATGCAAACAGTGGAAGCCCATTTTCAAGGACATTTGAAATCCCTTTTGACTCCAGCACCTCCTATCAACATTTAACAGCTTTCCTCAACATTTTCACTGCAGGCACTGGAATCACCTTTTCAACAGTCTTGGCACGAATTTGAAATCCAGTGCTGGGAATCACCTTTTCAATGCACTTCATCACCTGTGTTAACTCTGACCATGGAATCAGCTTTCCAATCATGTACTTCATGAGTTTCATCTGTTCCTCCTCTAACAGTCCATTTTGAGTTACCTCCATCCTCTGTTCAAGCTAATGCCCCTGGAAATAAATGTTCATTGACATTCCTCACTTGTTTACACCTTACACACAAAAACACCATTTCAGTCACGTTTTACTGATGATTCCACTGCATACTGAATTCTTGAAATACCATTTCCAAGGACATTTGTCAGCCGTTATGAAAGTCTCACCTGGAAGTACCTTTTCAATGACATTCTTCCTCTGTTTTCACAGCTGACTCTGGAATGTCCTTTGTAATGATGATCACCTTCAGAATCTGCTCCATATGGGGGATTCCATTTGCCATGATGTTTTATACTTGTTGGGATTCAAAGAATACAATCACATTTTGAATTACATTAGTCAACTTTTACAACTGTGTATGATGGAAAAATCTTTTTTCCTGTGTTCTAACCCCCTTTGGACTCCAAACACTAGTATAACATATTCAAGGTAATTCCTAAACTGTTTCCAACACAGCATGTTGAAAAACCTTTATTCTAACATTTTCACGAGTTTCATGGGCATTTCCTGGCATCACATTTTCATGTAGATTTCTACAATCTTTTGACTCCAGCAACTGGAAGTAGCACTTCTGTTCCATTCCTCAGCCATTTCCAATGCAGACCCTGGAAACAATTTTAAAATGACCTGCTACACAAGTTCCCAATGGAGATGGTGTAATTCCATTATCTGGGACACTTACATTCGGTTTTCACTCCATCTCAGGAACTATCCACTTTGAAGGCATTAGTCACTTAATTCCAATCTTGCTTAGGGAATCACCGCTTTGGTTCACATCCTCAGGTCTTCCAACAGCACACTCTGAACTACTCTTCGCAGTTTTGGAAGTACTGGGTGGAAATACAGCCAGCTGAATATCTTTTTTAGTAACAATCATCACCTGATTCAACTCAACTACTGGATTCACCTTTACCATAATGAGCCTCACCTGTTCCAATGACACCTCCTGAAATCACTTTTTTTTCCAGCAGAAGTAAGGATAATGCCTTCAATAGCCTTTCAGGGACATTTCTCTCCACTTTTCCCTCTAGCTGCTTGAATCGACCTTTGAATGATGGTTGTCAAATATTTGCAATGCCACCTCTGGTGTCACAGGTTTCTGATAATTTTTCAACACTTTAATCTTCAGCCTCTGAAAGAGCATTTTACAATCTTTTAATATGTATTTAAAGACCCTCCATGGAATCAAATGTTCACTGTTGGTCATCACTTGTTTCAACTCCAGTCACTGATTTCACTTTTGTAATGACTTTCTTCAGGATATTCAACTGAAAATCCAGGAATGACATTTGCCAATTCATTGGTCACCTGTTTTCACTTCAGCACCTGGAAATTGTTTTTCCATGACTTTTCTCTCCAACTTTGAGTTGACCTCTAAAATCAACATTTCAAACATATTCCCCACATGTTGCGACTACAGGTCCAGGAATGAAATTGTCAAGCACATTTTCTGGTGATTTGAATCCAGCAACTTAAAATACCATTCCCGTAACATTCCTCACATGTTATCACTCAAGACTCTGGAGACACTTAGGCTACGTCATTCTACACATGTCAAATGCAAACACTTCAAGCACATTATCAAGGACATTGGAAATCTCTTTAGACTCAAGCACCTGCTATCAACATTTAAAAGCTTTCCTCAACATTTTCACTGCAGGCACTGAAAACACCTTTTCAACTGACTTGCCACGAATTTGAAATCCAGTGCTGAGAATCATCTCTTCAATGCCTTTCATCACCTGTTTCAACTCTGGGACGTGGAATCAGATTTTCTGTTGTGTACTTTATGAGTTTCTTCTGTTCCTCCTCTAATAGTCTTTTTTCAGTCACCTCTGTCATCTGTTCAAGCTAAAGCACCTGGAAGTAAATGTTCAATAACATTCCACACCTGTTTTCACCTTAAAAACCAAAACACCATTTCATTCACTTTATACTCATGATTCCACTGCATAGTGAAATCTTGAAATGGCATTTCCAAGGACATTTGTCAGCTGTTGTGAATGTCTCACATGGAAGTACCTTTTCAAAGACATTCTTCCTCTATTTTCACTGCAGAGTCTTTAATGTCCTTTGTAATGATGACCACCTTCAAAATCTGCTTCATATGTTTGATTCCTTTTGCCATGTCGTTTTATACTTGTTGGGGTTCAAAGCCTACAATCACAATTTCAATTATATTAGTCCACTTTTGCAACTGCATACGACAGACATATCTTTTCTCATGTGTGCTAACCCTCTTTGGATACCAGTTTCTGCAAAAATATTTTCAAGGTAATTCCTAACCTGTGTCCAATACTTCACGTTGAAAAAGCTTCACTCTAACATTTTCACGAGTTTCATGGGTATTTCATGGCATCACATTTTCATGTACATTTCTGCCTTCTTTAGAATCTAACAACTGGAAGTAGCTTATCTATTCCATTCCTGAGGTATTTCCAATGCAGACCCTGGGAACACTTTTTAAATTACCTGCTACACAAGTTCCCACTGGAGATGGTGCAATTCTATTTTCAGGGACACGTGTACTGGGTTTTCACTCCATCTCAGGAACTATTCACTTTGAAGGCTTTAGTCACCTAATTCCAATCTTGAATCTGAAATCACAGGTTTGGTTCAGTTGGTCAGGTCTTCCAAAAGCACACTCTGGAATTCTCTTCCCACTTTTGTAAATACTGCATGAGAAATACAGCCAGCTGAATATCGTTTTTAGTAACGATCATCACCTGTTTCAACTCAACTCCTGGATTCACCTTTACAATAATGAGCCTCACCTGTTCCAGTGGCACCTCCTGAAATCCCTTTTTGCCAGCACTAGTAGGAATAATGCCTACAATAGCCTTTCAGTGACATTTGTCTCCTCTTTCCACTCTAGCTGCTAGAATCGACTTTTGAAAGATGGGTGTCAAATATTTGCAATACTACCGCTGGTGTCACAGCTTTGCTGCTTATTTTTCAACACTTTCATCTTCAGCCCATGAAAGAACCTTTTACAATCTTTCAATATGTGCTTAAAGACCATCCATGGACCATCCATGGAATCAAAGTTTCACTGTTGTTCATCACCTGTTTCAACTCCAGTCCCTGCTTTCACTTTTTCAATGAATTTCTTCGGGATATTCAACAGAAAATCGAGGAATAACATTTGCCAAGTCATTGGTCACCTGTTTTCACTTCAGCCCCTGGAAATCTTTTTCCATGACTTTTGTCTCCCACTTTGAGTCAACCTCTAAAATCAACATTTCAAATATATTCCACACGTGTTGCCACTACAGGTCCTGGAATGAAATTTCCCAGCACGTTTTAAAGAGATTTGAATCAGGCAGCTTCAAATACCAAATCTCTTTACACTCCAGCACCTGCTATCAAAATTCAATGGCTTTCCTCCACATTTTCACTGCAGGCACTGAAACAACCTTTTCAACAGTCTTGGCACGAATTTGAAATCCAGTGCTGAGAATCATCTTTTCAATGCATTTCATCACCTGTTTTATCTGTGGACTGTGGAATCAGATTTTCTGTTGTGTACTTTATGAGTTTCTTCTGTTCCTCCTCTAATAGTCTTTTTTCAGTCACCTCTGTCATCTTGTCAAGCTAAAGCACCTGGAACTAAATGTTCAATAACATTCCTCACCTGTTTTCACCTTAAAAACAAAAACACCATTTCATTCACTTTATACTCATGATTCCACTGCATACTGAAATCTTGAAATGGCATTTCCAAGGACATTTGTCAGACGTTGTGAATGTCTAACATCTAAGTGCCTTTTCAAAGTCATTCTTCCTCTATTTTCACTGGAGACTCTTTAATGTCCTTTGTAATGATGATCACCTCATAATCTGTTCCATATGAGTGATTCCTTTTGCCATGACCTTTTATACCTGTTGGGATTCAAAGAGTACAATCATGAATTCAATTATGTTAGTCCACTTTTGCAACTGTATCTGATAGAGATATTTTTTCTAGTGTGTACTAACCCTCTTTGGACTCCAGTCGCTGCAATAACATATTCAAGGTAATTCCTAACCTGTGTCCAATACAGCATGTTGAAAAATCTTTACTCTAACATTTTCATGAGTTTCATGGTCATTTCCTGGCATCACATTTTCATGTACATTTCTGCCCTATTTTCAATCCAGCAACTGAAAGTAGCATATCTATTCCATTCCTGAGCTATTTCCATGTAGGCCCTGGGAACACCTTTTGAATGAACTGCTACACAAGTTCCCACTGGAGATGGTGCAATTCTATTTTCAGGGACACATGTAGAGGGTTTTCACTCCATCTCAGGAACTATCCACTTTGAAGGCTTTAGGCACCTAATTCCAATCTGGCTCCTGAAATCACAGGTTCGGTTCTGTTGGTCAGGTCTTCCAAAAGCACACTCTGGAATACTCTTCCCACTTTTGTAAATACTGCAAAGGCAATACAGACAGCAGAGTATCATTTTTAGTAACGATCATCACCTGGTTCAACCCAACTACTGGATTCACCTTTACAATGATGAGCCTCACATGCTCCAATGGCACCTACTGAAATCTCTTTTTTCTAGCACTAGTAGGGATAATGCCTACAATAGCCTTTGGGTGATGTTAATCTCCGCTTTTCACTCTAGCTGCTTGAATCGACTTTTGAATTATGGTTGTCAAATATTTGCCATGCTACTGCTGGTGTCACAGCTTTGCTGATTATTTTTGAACACTTTCATCTTCAGCCCGTGAAAGAACCTTTTACAATCTTTCAATATGTGCTTAAAGACCATCTATGGAATCAAAGTTTCACTGTTGTTCATCACCTGTTTCACCTAAAGTCCCTGAATTCACTTTTGCAATGAATTTCTTCAAGATATTCAACTGAAAATCCAGGAATAACATTTACCAAGTCATTGGTCACCTGTTTTCTCTTCAGCACTTGGAAATTATTTTTCCATGACTTTTCTCTCCCACCTTGAGTTGACCTCTGAAATCAACATTTCAATCATATTCCCCACTACAGATCCTGGAATGAAATTTTCAAGCACATTTTCAGGTGATTAGAATCCAGCAGCTTAAAACACCATTCACATAACATTCCTCACGTGTTATCACTCATGACTCTAGACACTTTGGCTATGGCATTCTACACACAAGTCAAATGAAACATTTCAAGCACATTTTCAAGGACATTTGAAATCTCTTTAAACTCCAGCACCTGCTATCAACATTTAATTGCTTTCTTCATCATTTTCACCACTGGCACTGAAACCACCTTTTCAACAGTCTTGCCACGAATTTGAAATCCAGTGCTGAGAATCATCTTTTCAATGCATTTCATCACTTGTTTTAACTCTGTACCATGGAATCAGATTTTCTGTTGTGTACTTTATGAGTTTTGTCTGTTCCTACTCTAATACTCTTTTTTCAGGCACCTCTGTCATCTGTTCAAACTTAAGCACCTGGAAGTAAATGTTCAATAACATTCCTCACCTGTTTTCACCTTAAAAACAAAAACACCATTTCATTCACTTTATACTCATGATTCCACTGCATAGTGAAATCTTGAAATGGCATTTCCAAGGACATTTGTCAGCTGTTGTGAATGTCTCACATGGAAGTACCTTTTCAAAGCATTCTTCCTCTATTTTCACTGCAGAGTCTTTAATGTCCTTTGTAATGATGATCACCTTCAGAATCTGCTCCGTATGTGTGATTCCTTTTGCCATGACATTTCATACTTGTTGGGGTTCAAAGCCTACAATCACAATTTCAATTATATTAGTCCACTTTTGCAACTGTATATGATAGATATTTCTTTTCTCATGTGTTCTAACCCTCTTTGGACTCCATTCGCTGCAATAACATGTTCAAGGTAATTCCTAACCTGTTTCCTATACAGCACGTTGAAAAATCTTTAACATTTTCATGAGTTTCATGGACATTTCCTGCCATCACATTTTCATGTACATTTCTGCCCTCTTTTCAATCCAGCAACTGGAAGTAGCATATCTATGGCATTCTTGAGCTATTTCAAATTCAGAACCTGGGAACACTTTTTAAATTACCTGCTACACAAGTTCCCACTGGAGATGGTGCAATTCTATTTTCAGGGAAATGTGTACTGGGTTTACACTCCATTTCAGAAACTATCCACTTTGAAGGCTTTAGTCACCTAATTCCAATCTGGCTTCTGAAATAACAGGTTGGGTTCCGTTGGGCAGTTCTTCCAAAAGCACACTCTGGACTACTCTTCCCACTTTTGTAAACACTGTGTGGGCAATACAGCCCGTTGAATATCATTTTTAGTAACGATCATCACCTGTTTCAACTCAACTCCTGGATTCACCTTTACAATGATGAGCCTCACATGTTCCAATGACACCTCCTGAAATCACTTTTTGCCAGCACTAGTAGGAATAATGCCTACAATAGCCTTTCAGTGACATTTGTCTCCTCTTTTCACTCTACCTGCTAGAATCGACTTTTGACTCATGGTTGTCAAATATTTGCAATGCCACCGCTGGTGTCACAGCTTTGCTGATTATTTTTGAACACTTTCATCTTCAGCCCATGAAAGAACCTTTTACAATCTTTCAATATGTGTTTAAAGTCCATCCATGGAATCAAAGTTTGACTGTTGTTCATCACCTGTTTCCACTGCAGTCCCTGATTAAACATTTGCAATGAATTTCCTCAGGATATTCAACTGAGAATCCAGGAATAACATTTGCCAAATCATTGGTCACATCTTCTCACTTCAGCATATAGAAATTGTTTTTCCATGACTTTTGTCTCCCACTATGAGTCGACCTCTAAAAGCAACATTTCAAACATATTCCCCACGCGTTGCCACTACACGACCTGGAATGAAATTTTCCAGCACATTTTCATGAGATTTGAATCAGGCAGCTTCAAATACCATTCCTGTGAGATTCCTCATGTGGGATCACTCAACACTCTGGCTACACATTATGTATGACATTCTACACACATGTCTTATGCAAACAGTGGAAGCACACTTTCAAGAACATTTGAAATCCCTTTTGACTCCAGCACCTGCTATCAACATTTAACAGCTTTCTTCAACATTTTCACTGCAGGCACTGAAATCACCTTTTCAACAGTCTTGCCACGAATTTGAAATCCAATGCTGGAAATCACCTTTTCAATGTGGTTCATCACCTCTTTTAACTGTGGTCCATGGAATCAGCTTTTCAATCGTGTACTCCATGATTTTCATCTGTTCCACCTCGAAAAGCAGATTTTCAGTCACCTCTGCAATCTGTTGGGTCTGCAGCACCTGGAAGTAAATATTCAATGATATTCAACACCTGTTTGCACCTTACACACAAAATCACCATTTCAGTCACATTTTATTCACGATTCCACTGCATACTTAAATCTTGAAGTGGAATTTCCAAGGCCCTATGTCAGCTTTTATGCATGCCTCACCAAGAAGTTCCTCTTCTAACATATTCTACTTCAGTGAAAATACTACTGCAGTGAAAATACACTGCAGACTCTGGGAAGGACTTTGTAATAATGATCACCAACAGAATCTGCCCCATAGTGGGATTCCTTTTGCCATGATGTTTTATACTTGTTGGGTCTACAAACAATACAATCCATATTGAATTACATTAGTCAACTTTTGCAACTGTATAAGATGGAAAAATCTTTTCTCGTGTGTTCTAACCCTCTTTGGACTCCAGTCGCTGCAATACATTTTCAAGGTAATTCCTAACCTGTTTCCAATACAGCACATTGAAAAACCTTTCCTCTAACATTTTCACGAGTTTCGTGGGCATTTCCTGACATCACATTTTCATGTGCATTTCTTCCCTCTTTTCACTCCAGCAACTGGAAGGAGCATTTCTATTCCATTCCTCAGCTACTTCCCATGCAGACCCTGGCAAAACTTTTTAAATGACCTGCTACCCAAGTTCCCACTGGAGATGCTGCAATTCCATTTTAAGGGACACTTGTAATGAGTTTTCACTACAGCATGGGAACTATTCACTTTGAAGGCATTAGTCACTTAATTCCAATCATGCTCATGAAATCACCAGTTCAAAACAGTTGGTGAGGTCTTCCAAAAGCACACTGTGGAATACTCTTCCCACTTCTGTAAGTACTGAGTGGGAAATACAGCCAGATGTATATCATTTTTAGTGAATATCATCACCTGTTTCAACTCAACTCATAAATTCACCTTTTCAATGATAAAACTCACCCATTCCAAAGGCACCTCCTGAAATCACTCTTTTTCCAGCAGTAGTAAGGATAATGGCCACAATACCTTTTAGTGACATTTGACTCCTTTTTTCCCTCTAGCTGCTAGAATCAACCAATTTGAATGATGTTTGTCAAATATTTGCAATGCCTCAGCTGGTATCAGAACCTGCTGATTTTTTTTCAACACTTTAATCTTCAGCCTCTGAAAGAACCTTTTACAATCATCCAATATGTGTTTAAAGACCATCCGTGGAATCAAATTTTCACTATTGTTCATCACCTGTTTCAACTCCAGTCACTGATTTCACTTTTGAAATGACTTTCTTCAGGATAATCACCTGAAAATACAGGAATGAAATTTGCCAAGTCATTGCTCTCCAGTTTTCACTTCAGCACCTTGAAAACTTTCTTCTCTGACTTTTGTCTCCCACTCTGAGTCGACCTCTAAAATCAACATTTCATACCTATTCACCACGTGTTGACACTACACGTCCTGCAATGAAATTTACAAGCACATTTTCTCTTTTTTTTGAAACCAGCTGCTTAAAATACCATTCCTCAGACATTCCTCACGTATTATCACAAAAGACTCTGGAAACTAATTAGCTATGACATTGTACACACTTGTGAAATGCAAACATTGAAAGCAAGTTTTCAAGACATTTGAAATATCTTTGGACTCCAGCACCTGCAATCAACATTTAACAGCTTTCCTCAACATTTTCACTGCAGGCACTGAAACCACCTTTTCAACAATCTTGCCACAAATCTGAAACCCAGTGCTGGGAATCACCTTTTTAATGCAGTTTATCACCTGTTTAACTCTGACCGTGGAATCAGCTTTTGAATCCTGTACTTTATGAGTTTCATCTTTCCCTCCTCTAATAGTCTTTTTTCAGTCACCTCTGTGATCTGCTCAAGCTCTAGCAATTGGAAGTAAATGTTCAATGACATTCCTCACCTGTTTACACCTTACACACAAAAACACCATTTCAGTCATGTTTTACTCATGATTCCACTGCATAGTGAAATCTTGAAATGGCATTTCCAAGGACATGTGTCAGCCTTTATGAATGCCTCAACTGGAAGTACCTTTCAAAGACATTCTTCATCTACTTTCACTGCAGACTCAGGAAACTCCATTGAAATAATGATCACCTTCTGACTGTGCTCCATATGTGGGATTCCTTTGCCATGTTGTTTTATACTTGTTGGGATTCAAAACTTAAAATCACATTTTAAATTACATTAGTCAACTTTTGCAATTGTATATGATAGCAAGAACTTTTCTCATGTGTTCTAACCGTCTTTGGACTGCAGTAACTGTAATAACATATTGAAGGTAATTCCTAACCTGTTTGCAATACAGCACGGTGAAAAATCTTTCCTCTAACATTTTCACGAGTTTCATGGGCATTTCCTGGCATCATATTTTAATGTACACTTCTGCCCTCTTGTGACTCCAGTTACTGGAATTATCATTTCTTTTCCATTCCTCAGCTACTTCCAATGCAAACCCTGGAAACACTTTTTAAATGACCTGCTTCACAAGTTCCCACTGGAGATGTTGGAATTCTATATTCAGGGACATTTGTACTGGGTTTTCACTCCATCTATCCACTATCGGAACTAACCACTTTGAAGCATTAGTCACCTAATTCCAATATGGCTCCTGAAATCACCGGTTCCATTCAGTTGGTCAGGTCTTCCAAAAGCACACTCTGTAATACTCTTCACAGTTCTGTAAGTACTGCTTGTGAAATACAGCCAGCTGAATATTATTTTTAGTGATGATCATCACCTGTTTCATCACAACACCTGGATTTACCTTTTCAATGATGAGCCTCACCTGTTCCAATGGCACTTCCTGAAATCAGTGTTTTTCCATCAGTAGTAACGATAATGCCTACAATAGCCTTTCAGTGACATTTTTCTCCACTTTTCTCTCTAGCTGCTAGAATCAACTTTTCAATGATGGTTGTCAAACATTTTCAATGCCACCACTGGTATCACTATTATGCTGATTTATTTTCAACTCTTGCATCTTCAGCCCTTTGAAGAATATTTTGCAATTTTTAAATATGTGTTTAAAGACCATCCATGGAATCAAATTTTCACTGTTGTTCATCACCTGTTTCAACTCCAGTCTCTGATTTCACTGTTGCAATGACTTTCTTCAGGATATGCAACTAAAAATCCAGGAATCACATTTGCCAAGTGATTGTTAAACTGTTTTCACTTCAGCACCTGGAAACCTTTTTTCCATAACTTTTGTCTTCCACTTTGAGTTGACTTCTAATATCAACATTTCAAACATATTCCCCATGTGTTGCCACAACAGGTTCTGGAATGAAATTTTCAAGCACATTTTCATGTCATTTGAATCTGGCATTTTCAAGTGCTGTTCCCATGACATTCTTCATGTGTTATCACTCAATACGCTAGAAACACATTGGCTATGCTATTGTACACACATGTCAAATGCAAACAGTGGAATCATATTTTCAAGGACATTTGAAATCCCTTTTGACTCTAGCACCCGCTATCAACATTTAACAGCTTTCCTCAAAATTTTCACAGCAGGCACTGGAACCACCTTTTCAACAGTCTTGCCACGAATTTGAAATCCAGTGCTGGGAATCACCTTTTCAGTGTGGTTCATCACCTTTTTTAACTCTGTGCCATGGAATCAACTTTTCAATCGCGTACTCCATGATTTTCATCTGTTCCACCTCGAAAACCAGTTTTGCAGTCACCTCTGGCATCTGCTGGGGCTCCAGCACCTGGAAGTAAATATTCAATGACATTCCTCACATGTTTAAACCTTACACACAAAAGCACAATTTCAGTCACATTTTATTCATGATTCTATTGCGTACTGAAATCTTGAAGTGGCATTTCCAAGGCCCTATGTCAGATTTTATGCATTCCTCAACAAGAAGTTCCTTTTGTAACACGTTCTACTTCTATTTTCACCGCAGACTCTAGGAAGTCCTTTGCAATAATGATCACCAACAGAATCTGCTCCATATGTGGGATTCCTTTTGCCATGACTTTTTATACTTGTTGGGACTACAAACAATACAATCCATATTGAATTACATTAGTCAACTTTTGCAACTGTATATGATGGAAAAATATTTTCTCGTGTGTTCTAACCCTCTTTGGACTCCAGTCGCTGCAATAAAATATTCAAGGTAATTCCTAACCTGTTTCCAATACAGCACATTGAAAAACCTTTCCTCTAACATTTTCACGAGTTTCATGGGCATTTCCTGGCATCACATTTTCATGTGCATTTCTGCCCTCTTTTCACTCCAGCAACTGGAAGGAGCATTTCTATTCCATTCCTCAACTATTTCCCATGCAGACCCTGGCAAAACTTTTTAAATGACCTGCTACCCAAGTTCCCACTGGAGATGCTGCAATTCCACTTTAAGGAACACTTGTAATGAGTATCCACTACAGCATGGGAACTATTCACTTTCAAGGCATTAGTCACCTAATTCCAATCATGCTCCTGAAATCACCAGTTCAAAACAGTTGCTGAGGTCCTCCAAAAGCACACTGTGGAATACTCTTCCCGCTTTTGTAAGTACTGAGTGGGAAATACAGCCAGATGAATATCATTTTTAGTGAATATCATCACCTGTTTCAACTCAACTCATAAATTCACCTTTTCATTGATAAACCTCACCCATTCCTATGGCACCTCCTGAAATCACTTTTTGTCAGCAGTAGTAAGGACAATGCCTACAATACCTTTTAGTGACATTTGACTCCTATTTTCCCTCTAGCTTCTAGAATCGACCATTTTGAATGATGTTTGACAAATATTTCCAATGCCGCAACTGGTATCAGAGTTTGCTGATTTTTATTCAACACTTTAATCTTCAGTCTCTGAAAGAACCTTTTACCATCTTCCAATATGTGTTTAAAGACCATCCGTGGAATCAAATTTTCACTGTTGTTCATCACCTGTTTCAACTCTAGTCACTGATTTCACTTTTGAAATGACTTTCTTTAGGATAATCACCTGAAAATCCAGGAATGACATTGGCCAAGTCATTCATCTCCAGTTTTCACGTCAGCGCCTTGAAAACTGTTTTCTATGACTTTTGTCTCCCACTCTGAGTCGACCTCTAAAATCAACATTTCATAGCTATTCACCACGTGTTGACACTACACGTCCTGGAATGAAATTTCCAAGCACATTTTCACATGATTTGAATGCAGCAGCTTCGAATACCATTCCCGTGACATTCCTCATGTGTTATCACTCAAGGCTCTAGAAACACATTAACTATGACATTGTACACACATGTCAAATGCAAACAGTGGAAGCACAGTTTCAAGGATATTTGAAATCCGTTGTGACTCCAGCATCTGCTATCAACCTTTAACAGCTTTCCTCAACATTTTCACTGCAGACACTGGAACCACCTTTTCAAAAGTCTTGCCACGAATTTGAAATCCAATTCTGGGAATCACCTTTTCAAAGCAGTTCACCACCGGTTTTAACTCTGGACTGTGGAATCAGGTTTCCAATTGTGTGCTCCATGAGTTTCACCTGTTCCTCCTCTAAGAGTTTTTTCAGTCACCTCTTTCATCTGTTCAAGCTCCAGCACCTGGAAGTAAATGTTCAATGACATTCCTCACCTGTTTACAACCTTACACACAAAAACACCGTTTCAGTCACGTTTTACTCGTGACTCCACTGCATACTGAAATCTTGAAATGGCATTTCCAAGGACATTTGTCAGCCGTTATGAATGGGTCACCTGTAAGTACCTTTTCACTGATATTCTTTGTCTATTTTCACTGCAGACTCTGAAATATCCTTGGTAATGATGATCACCTTCAGGATCTGTTCCATATGTGTGATTCCTTTTGCCATGGTGTTTTATACTTGTTGGGATTCAAAGCCTACAATGACAATTTGGATTGCATTAGTCAACTTTTCCAAGTGCATAGGATGGAAAACTCTTTTCTCATGTGTTCTAACAATCTTTGGACTCCAGCCGCTGCAATAACATATGCAAGATCATTCCTAACTTGTTTCCCATACAGTACGGTGAAAAACATTTACTCCAACATTTTCTTGAGTTTCCTGGGAATTTCCTGGCATCACATTTTCATGTACATTTCAGCCCTCTTTTGGCTCCAGCAAGTAGAAGTAGCATTTCTATTCGATTCCTCAGCTATTTCCAAGGCAGGCCCTGGGAACTGCTACACAAGTAGCAGTTTAAATGACCTGCTACACAAGTTCCCACTGGAGATGGTGGAATTCTATTTCCTGGTACACTTGTACTCGTTGTTTACTCCATCTCAGCAACTATACACTTTCAAGGCATTACTCACATAATTCCATTCTTGCTCCTGATATCACCGGTTCAGTTAAGTTGGTCAGGTCTTCCAAAAGCACACTCTGGAAAGCTCTTCCCTGTTCTGAAAGTGCTGCGTGTGAAATACAGCCAGGTGAATATCATTTTTACTGACCATCATCACCTGTTTCAACACAACTCCTGGATTCACCTTTTCAATGATGAGCCTCACCTGTTCCAATGGCACCTCCTGAAATCAGTTACTTTTCAGTACTAGTAGGGATAATGCCTACAATGGACTTTCAGTGACATTTGTCTCCTCTTTTCACTCTAGCTGCTAGAATCAATTTTTGAATGATGGCTGTCAAATATTTGCAACGCCGCCACTGGCGCCACTGTTTTGCTGATTATTTTTCAACACTTTCATCTTCAGCCCTTGAAAGAACCTTACACAATCTTTAAATATGTGTTTAAACACCAACCATGGTATCAAATTATCACTGTTGTTCATCACCTGTTTCACCTCCAGTCACTGATTTCACTGTTGCAATGACTCTCTTCAGGATATTCTCCTGAAAATCTGGAAATGACATTTGCCAAGTCATTGATCACCGGTTTTCACTTCAGCACCTGAAAATCCTTTTTCCATGGCTTTTGTCTCCCACTTTGAGTCGTCCACTAAAATCAACCCTTTAATCGTTTTCCCCACGTGTTGCCACTACAGGTCTTGGAATGAAATATTCAAGCACATTTTAACTTGATTTGAATCCAGCAGCTTAAAATACCATTCACCTATCATGCCTCACGTGTTATCACTCAAGAGTGGAGACACTTTGGCTGTGGCATTCTACACCCATGTCAAATGCAAACTGTGTAAGCACAACTTCAAGGACATTTGAAATCCCTTTTGACTCAAGAAACCGCTATCAACATTTAACAGCTTTCCTCAACATTTTCACTGCAGGCACTGGAACCACCTTTTTAACAGTTGTGCCACGAATTTGAGATCCAGTGCTGGGAATCACATTTTCAATGTGGTTCATCACCTTTTTTAACTCTGGGCCATGGAATCAGCTTTTCAATCATGTACTCCATGATTTTCATCTGTTCCACCTCGAAAAGCTGTTTTTCAGTCACCTCTGGCATCTGTTGGGGCTCCAGCACCTGGAAGTAAATATTCAATGACATTCCTCACCTGTTTAAACCTTACACACAAAAGCACAATTTCAGTCACATTTTACTCATGATTCTACTGCATACTGAAATCTTGAAGTGGCATTTCCAAGGCCCTATGTCAGATTTTATGCATTCCTCAACAAGAAGTTCCTTTTGTAACACGTTCTACTTCTATTTTCACCGCAGACTCTAGGAAGTCCTTTGCAATAATGATCACCAACAGAATCTGCTCCATATGTGGGATTCCTTTTGCCATGACTTTTTATACTTGTTGGGACTACAAACAATACAATCCATTTTGAATTACATTAGTCAACTTTTGCAACTGTATATGATGGAAAAATCTTTTCTCATGTGTTCTAACCCTCTTTGGACTCCAGTCGCTGCAATAACATATTCAAGGTAATTCCTAACCTGTTTCCAATACAGCACATTGAAAAACCTTTCCTCTAACATTTTCACGAGTTTCATGGGCATTTCCTGGCATCACATTTTCATGTGCATTTCTGCCCTCTTTTCACTCCAGCAACTGGAAGGAGCATTTCTATTCCATTCCTCAACTATTTCCCATGCAGACCCTGGCAAAACTTTTTAAATGACCTGCTACCCAAGTTCCCACTGGAGATGCTGCAATTCCATTTTAAGGGACACTTGTAATGAGTTTTCACTACAGCATGGGAACTATTCACTTTCAAGGCATTAGTCACCTAATTCCAATCATGCTCCTGAAATCACCAGTTCAAAACAGTTGCTGAGGTCCTCCAAAAGCACACTGTGGAATACTCTTCCCACTTTTGTAAGTACTGAGTGGGAAATACAGCCAGATGTATATCATTTATAATGAATATCATCACCTGTTTCAACTCAACTCCTAAATTCACCTTTTCATTGATAAACCTCACCCATTCCTATGGCACCTCCTGAAATCACTTTTTTTCAGCAGTAGTAAGGATAATGGCTACAATAACTTTTAGTGACATTTGACTCCTATTTTCCCTCTAGCTGCTAGAATCGACCATTTTGAATGATATTTAACAAATATTTCCAATGCCGCAACTGGTATCAGAGTTTGCTGATTTTTTTTCAACACTTTAATCTTCAGTCTCTGAAAGAACCTTTTACCATCTTCCAATATGTGTTTAAAGACCATCCGTGGAATCAAATTTTCACTGTTGTTAATCACCTGTTTCAACTCCAGTCACTGATTTCACTTTTGAAATGACTTTCTTCAGGATAATCACCTGAAAATCCAGGAATGACATTGGCCAAGTCATTCGTCTCCAGTTTTCACTTCAGCGCCTTGAAAACTTTTTTCTATGACTTTTGTCTCCCACTCTGAGTCGACCTCTAAAATCAACATTTCATAGCTATTCACCACGTGTTGACACTACACGTCCTGGGATGAAATTTCCAAGCACATTTTCACATGATTTGAATGCAGCAGCCTCGAATACCATTCCCGTGACATTCCTCATGTGTTATCACTCAAGACTCTAGAAACACATTAACTATGACATTGTACACACATGTCAAATGCAAACAGTGGAAGCACAGTTTCAAGGGTATTTGAAATCCGTTGTGACTCCAGCACGTGATATCACCCTTTAACAGCTTTCCTCAACATTTTCACTGCAGACACTGGAACCACCTTTTCAACAGTCTTGCCACGAATTTGAAATCCAGTGCTGGGAATCACCTTTTCAATGCAGTTCACCACCTGTTTTAACTCTGGGCTGTGGAATCAGGTTTCCATTTGTGTACTCCATGAGTTTCATCTGTTCCTCCTCTAAGAGTTTTTTCAGTCACCTCTTTCATCTGTTCAAGCTCTAGCACCTGGAAGTAAATATTCAATGACATTCCTCACCTGTTTAAAACCTTACACACAAAAACACCGTTTCAGTCACATTTTACTCATGATTCCACTGCATACTGAAATCTTGAAATGGCATTTCCAAGGACGTTTGTCAGCCGTTATGAATGGGTCACCTGTAAGTACCTTTTCACCGATATTCTTTGTCTATTTTCACTGCAGACTCTGGAATATACTTGGTAATGATGATCACCTTCAGAATCTGCTCCATATGTGGGATTCCTTTTGCCATGGCATTTTATACTTCTTGGGATTCAAAGCCTACAATCACAATTTGAATTACATTAGTCAACTTTTGCAAGTGCACAGGATGGAAAACTCTTTTCTCATGTGTTCTAACAATGTTTGAACTCCAGTTGCTGCAATAACATACGCAAGATCATTCCTAACTTGTTTCCCATACAGTACGGTGAAAAACATTTACTCCAACATTTTCTTGAGTTTCATGGGCATTTCCTGGCATCACATTTTCATGTACATTTCAGCCCTCTTTTGACTCCAGCAAGTGGAAGTAGCATTTCTATTCGATTCCTCAGCTATTTCCAATGCAGACCCCGGGAACACTTTTTAAATGACCTGCTACACAAGTACCCACTGGAGATGGTGGAATTCTATTTCCTGGTACACTTGTACTTGTTGTTTACTCCATCTCAACATCTATACCCTTTGAAGGCATTAGTCACATAATTCCATTCTTGCTCCTGAAATCACCGGTTAAGTTAAGTTGGTCAGGTCTTCCAAAAGCACACTCTGGAATGCTCTTCCCAGTTCTGAAAGTGCTGCGTATGAAATACAGCCAGGTGAATATCATTTTTACTGACCATCATCACCTGTTTCAACACAACTCCTGGATTCACCTTTTCAATGATGAGCCTCACCTGTTCCAATGGCACCTCCTGAAATCAGTTATTTTTCAGCACTAGTAGGGATAATGCTTACAATAGACTTTCAGTGACATTTGTCTCCTCTTTTCACTCTAGCTGCTAGAATCAATTTTTGAATGATGGCTGTCAAATATTTGCAACGCCGCCGCTGGCGCCACTGTTTTGCTGATTATTTTTCAACACTTTCATCTTCAGCCCGTGAAAGAACCTTTCACAAACTTTCAATATGTGTTTAAACACCAACCATGGTATCAAATTATTACTGTTGTTCATCACCTGTTTCACCTCCAGTCACTGATTTCACTGTTGCAATGACTCTCTTCAGGATATTCTCCTGAAAATCTAGAAATGACATTTGCCAAGTCATTGATCACCTGTTTTCACTTCAGCACCTGAAAATCTTTTTTCCATGGGTTTTGTCTCCCATTTTGAGTCGTCCACTAAAATCAACACTTTAATTGTATTCCCCACAAGTTGCCACTACAGGTCCTGGAATGAAATATTCAAGCATATTGTAACTTGATTAGAATCTAGCAGCTTAAAATACCATTCACCTATCATGCCTCACGTGTTATCACTCAAGAGTGGAGACACTTTGGCTATGGCATTCTACACCCATGTCAAATGCAAACTGTGTAAGCACAACTTCAAGGACATTTGAAATCCCATTTGACTCCAGCACCTGCTATCAACATTCAACAGCTTTCCTCAACATTTTCACTGCAGGCACTGGAACCACTTTTTTAACAGTCATGCCACGAATTTGAAATCCAGTGCTGGGAATCACCATTTCAATTCAGTTCATCATCTTTTTTTACTCTGAATATGCAATGAGCTTTTCAATCATGTACTTCATCAGTTTCATCTGTTCCTCCTCTAATAGTCTACTTTGAGTTACCTCCTTCATCTGTTCAAGCTAATGAACCTGGAAGTAAATGTTCATTGACTTCCCCACCTGTTTACACTTTACACACAAAAAACTGTTTCAGTCACATTTTACTCATTATTCCACTGCATAGTGAAATTTTGAAATGTCATTTCCAAGGACATTTGTCAGCGGTTATGAATGTCTCACCTGGAAGTACCTTTTCAATGACATTCTTCCTCTGTTTACACAGCTGACTGTGGAATGTCCTTTGTAATGATGATCACCTTCAGAATCTGCTCCATATGTGGGATTCCATTTGCCATGATGTTTTATACTTGTTGGGATTCAAAGAATAGAATCACATTTTGAATTATACCAGTCAACTTTTGCAACTGTGTATGATGGAAAAATCATTTCTCCTGTGTTCTAACCCTCTTTGGACTCCAGCCACTGTATAACATATTCAAAGTTATTCCTAAACTCTTTCCAACATAGCATGTTGAAAAACCTTTATTGTAACATTTTCACGAGTTTTATGGGCATTTCCTGGCATCACATTTTCATGTACATTTCTGCAGTCTTTTGACTCCAGCAAGTGGAAGTAGCACTTCTATTCCATTCCTCAGCCATTTCCAATGCAGACCATGGAAACAATTTTAAAATGGCCTGCTACACAAGTTCCCACTGGAGATGGTGGAATTCCATTATCTCGGACACTTATATTGGTTTTTCACTCTATCTTAGGAACGATCCACTTTGAAGGCATTAGTCACAATTACAGTCTTTCATAGGGAATCACAGCTTCAGTTCACTTCCTCAAGTCTTCCAACAGCACACTCTTGAACACCCTTCGCAGTTTTGGAAGTACTGGGTGGAAATACAGCCAGCTGAATATCTTTTTTAGTAACAATCATCACCTGATTCAACTCAACTACTGGATTCACCTTTTCCATAATGAGCCTCACCTGTTCCAATGGCACCTCCAGAAATCACTTTTTTTCCAACAGAAGTAACGGTAATGCCTACAATACCCTTTCAGGGACCTTTGTCTCCTCTTTTTTCTCTAGCTACTAGAGTCAACATTTGAATGATGGTTGTCAAATATTTGAAATGCCACCGCTGGTGTCACAGCTTTGCTGATTATTTTTCAACACTTTAATCTTCAGCCCGTGAAAGAACCTTTTACAATCTTTCAATATGTATTTAAAGACCATCCATGGAATCAAATTTTCACTATTGTTCATCACCTGTTTCCACTCCAGGCACTGATTTCACTGTTTTAATGACTTTCTTCAGGATATTCAACTGAAAATCCAGGAATGACATTTGCCAATTCATTGGTCACCTGTTTTCACTTTAGCACCTGGAAATTGTTTTCCATGACTTTTCTCTCCCACTTTTAGTCGATCTCTAAAATCAACATTTCAAACATATTCCCCACGTATTGCCACTACGGGTCCTGGAATGAAATTTTCAAGCACATTTTCCAGTGATTTGAATCCAGCACCTTGAAATATCTTTCCCTTATCATTCCTCACATGTTATCACTCAAGACTCTATATACACTTTGGCTGTGGCATTCTACACACATCTCAAATGCAAACACTTCAAGCACATTATCAAGGACATTTGAAATCTCTTTAGACCCCAGCACCTGCTATCAACATTTAATAGTTTTCCTCAACATTTTCACTGCAGGCACTGAAACCATCTTTTCAACAGTCTTGCCACGAATTTGAAATCCAGTGCTGAGAATCATCTTTTCTATGCATTTCATCACCTGTTTTAACTATGGACCGTGGAATTAGATTTTCTGCTGTGTACTTTATGAGTTTCATCTGTTCCTCCTCTAATAGTCTTTTTTCAGTCACGTCTGTCATCTGTTGAAGCTAAAGCACCGGGAAGTAAATGTTCAATAACATTCCTCACCTGTTTTCACTTTAAAAACAAAAACACCATTTGATTCACTTTATACTCATGATTCCACAGCGTACTGAAATCTTGAAATGGCATTTCCAAGGACATTTGTCAGCTGTTGTGAATGTCTCACATGGAAGTACCTTTTCAAAGACATTCTTCCTCTATTTTCACTGGAGACCCTTTAATGTCCTTTGTAATGATGGTCACCTTCAGAATCTCCTCCATATGTGTGATTCCTTTTGCCATGACATTTTATACTTGTTGGGATTCAAAGCCTACAATCACAATTTCATTTATATTAATCCACTTTTGCAACTGTATATGATAGATATATATTTTCTCATGTGTTCTAACACTCTTTGGACACCAGTCGCTGCAATAACATATTCAAGGCAATTTCTAATGTGTTTCTAATACAGCACGTTGACAAAGCTTTAATAATTTCATGAGTTTCATGGACATTTCCTGGCATCACATTTTCATGTACATTTCTGCCCTCTTTTCAATCCAGCAACTGGAAGTTGCATATCTATGGCATTCTTGAGCTATTTCCAATGCAGACCCTGGGAACACTTTTTAAATGACCTGCTACACAAGTTCCCACTGGAGATGGTGCAGTTCCATTTTCAGGGACACGTGTACTGCGTTTTCACTCCATCTCAGGAACTATCCACTTTGAAGGATTTAGTCACCTAATTCCAATCTTGCTCCTGAAAGCCAGTATCGGTTCAGTTTGTCAGGTCTTCCAAGAGCACACTCTGGAATACTCTTCTCACTTTTGTAAGTACTGCGTGGGATAGAGAGGCAGATGTGTATCATTTTTAATGACTATCATCACCTGTTTCAACTCAACTCCTAAATTCACCTTTTCAATGATAAACCTCACCTCTTCCAATGGCACCTCCCAAAATCACGTTTTTTTCATCAGTAGTAAGGATAATGCTTACAATACCTTTTAGGTACATTTGACTCCTCTTTTCTGTATAGCTGCTAGAATCAACCATTTTGAATGTTTCTCAAACATTTGCAATGCTGCAGCTGGTGTCAGAGTTTGCTGTTTTTTTTTTCAACACTTTAATCTTCAGCCTCTGAAAGAACCTTTTACAATCTTCCAATATGTGTTTAAAGACCATCCGTGGAGTCAAATTTTCACTGTTGTTCATCACCTGTTTGAACTCCAGTCTCTCATTTCACTTTTGAAATGACTTTCTTCAGGATATTCTACTGAAAATCTAGAAATGACATTTGCCAAGTCATTGGTCTCCTGTTTTCACTTCAGCACCTGGAACTCTTTTTCAATGACTTTTGTCTCCCACTCTGAGTCAACCTCTAAAATCAACATTTCATACCTATTCCCCACGTGTTGTCACTACACATCATGCATTGAAATTTTCAAGCACATTTTCACTTGATTTGAAACCAGCAGCTTAAAATACCATTCCTGAGACATTCCTCATGTGTTATCACTCAAGACTCTGGAAAGTCATTGGATATGACATTGTACACACTTGTGAAATGCAAACATTGAAAGCAAGTTTTCAAGATATTGGAAATCTCTTTGGACTCCAGCACCTGATGTCAACATTTAACAGCTTTCCTCAACATTTTCATTGCAGACACTGAAACCACCTTTTCACCAGTCTTGCCACGAATCTGAAATCCAGTGCTGGGAATCACCTTTTTAATGCGTTTCATCACCTGTTTTAGCTCTGTCCATGGAATCAGCTTTTCAATCCTGTACTTCATGAGTTTCATCTTTTCCTCCTGTAATAGTCTTTTTTCAGTCACCTCTGTGATCTCTTCAAGTTCTACCAACTGGAAGTAAATGTTCGATGACATTGATCACCTATTTACACCTTACACACAAAAACACAGTTTCAGTCACATTTTACTCATGATTGCACTGCATAGTGAAATCTTGAAATGGCATTTCGAAGGACATGCGTCAGCCTTTATGAAAGCCTCAACTGGATGTACCTGTCAAAGACATTCTCCATCTATTTTCACTGCAGACACTGGAAACTCCTTCGGAATGATGATCACCTTCTGAATCTGCTCCATATTTGAGGTTTCTTTTGCCACGTTGTTTTATACTTGTTGGGATTCAAAACCTAAAATCACATTTTGAATTACATTAGTCAACTTTTGTAATTGTATATGATGGCAAGATCTTTTCTCATGTGTTCTAACGGTCTTTGCACTGCAGTCACTGCAATAACATATTGAAGGTAATTCCTAACCTGTTTCCAATACAGCACGTTGAAAAACCTTCCCCATAACATTTTCACCAGTTTCATGGTCATTTCCTGGCATCACATTTTCATGTACACTTCTGCCCTCTTGTGACTCCAGTGACTGGAATTATCATTTCTATTCCATTCCTCAGCTATTTCCAATTCAAACCCTGGAAACACTTTTTAAATGACCTGCTTCTCGAGTTCCCACTGGAGATGCTGGAATTCTATATTCAGGGACACTTGTACTGGGTTTTCACTCCATTTCAAGAACTTTCAACTTTGAAGCATTAGTCAGCTAATTCCATTTTTGCTCCTGAAATCACCGGTTCGGTTCAGTTGGGCAGCTCTTTCAAAAGCTCACTCTGGAATACTCTTCCCAGTTCTGTAAGTACTGCTTGTGAAATACAGCCAGCTGAATATCATTTTTAGTGATGATCCCATCACCTGTCTCAACACAACTCCTGGATTCACCTTTTCAATGATGAGCCTCACCTGTTCCAATGGCACCTCCTGAAATCAGTGTTTTTCCAACATTAGTAACGATAATGCCTACAATAGCCTTTCAGTGACATTTGTCTCCACTTTTCTCTCTAGCTGCTAGAATGAATTTTTCAATGATGGTTGTCAAATGTTTGCAATGCCACCGCTGGTGTCCCCATTTTGCTGATTTATTTTCAACTCTTTCATCTTCAGCCCCTGAAAAAAATATTACAATCTTTCAATATGTGTTTAAAGACCATCCATGGAATCAAATTTTCACTGTTGTTGATCACCTGTTTCACTTCCAATCCCTGATTTAACAGTTGCAATGACTTTCTTCAGATATTCAACTGAAAATCCAGGAATGACATTTGCCAAGTCATTGTTCACCAGTTTTCACTTCAGCACCTGGAAATCGTTTTTCCATGACTTTTGTCTCCCAATTTGAGTTGACCTCTAAAATCTACATTTTAAACATATTACACACGTTTTGCCACTACACGACCAGGAATGAAATTTCCAAGCACATTTTCATGTGATTTAAATGCAGCAACTTCAAATACAGTTCCCGTGACATTCCTCAAGTGTTATCAGTCAAGACTCTAGAAACACATTGGCTATGACATTGTACACACATGTCAAATGCAAAAGTGGAAGCACATTTTCAAGGACATTTGAAATCCTTTGTGACTCCAACACCTGCTATCAACCTTTAACAGCTTTCCTCAACATTTTCACTGCAGGCACTGGAACCACCTTTTCAACAGTCTTGCCACGAATTTGAAATCCAGTGCTGGGAATCGCCTTTTCAATGCAGTTCACTACCTGTTTTAACTCTGGGCTGTGGAATCAGGTTTTCAATTGTGTACTCCATGAGTTTCATCTGTTCCTCCTCTAATAGTTTTTTCTGTCCCCTCTTTCATCTGTTCAAGCTCTAGCACCTGGAAGTAAATGTTCAATGACATTCCTCACGTGTTTACAACCTTACACAAAAAAACACCATTTCAGTCACATTTTACTCGTGATTCCAGTGCATACTGAAATCTTGAAATGGCCTTTCCAAGGATGTTTGTCAGCCATTATGAATGCCACACCTGTAAGTACCTTTTCAGAGATAGTCTTTGTCTATTTTCACTGTAGACTCTGGAATATATTGGTAATGATGATCACCTTCAGAATCTTCTCCATATGTGGGATTCCTTTTGCCATGACGTTTTATACTTGTTGAGATTCAAAGCCTACAATCACAATTTGAATTACATTAGTCAACTTTTGCAAGTGCATAGGATGGAAAAATCTTTTATCGTGCGTTCTCACCCTCTTTGGACTTCAGTCGCTGCAATCACATATTCAAGACAATTCTTAACCTGTTTCCAATACAGCAGGTTGAAATGCATTTACTCTAACATTTTCACGAGTTTGATGGGCATTTCCTGGCATCACAGTTTCATGTATATTTCTCCCCTCTTTTGACTCCTGCAGCTGGAAGTAGTATTTCTATTCCACTCCTCAGTTATTTCCAATGCAAACCCAAAGAACACTGTTTAAATGACCTGCTACACAAGTTCCAACTGGAGATGGTGGAAATCTATTTTCTGTGACACTTGTACTGATTGTTTACTCCATCTCAGCAACTGTCCACTTTGAAGACATTAGTCACCTAATTTCATTCTTGCTCCTGAAATCACCGATTCAGTTCAGTTTGTAAGGTCTTCCAAAAGCACAATCTGGAACACTTCGCAGTTTTGGAAATACTGGGTGTGAAATACAGCCAGCTGAATATCATTTTTACTAAAAATCATCACCAGTTTCAACTGAACTCCTTGATTCACCTTTTCTGTGATGAGCCTCATGTACTCCAATAGCACCTGCTGAAATAGCTTTTTTTCCAGCAGTAGTAATGATAATGCCTACAATAGTCTTTCAGTGACATTTGTCTTCTCTTTGCACTCCAGCTGCTAGAATCAACCTTTGAATGATGGTTGTCAAATATTTGCAATGCCGCCGCTGGTGTCACTGTTTTGCTAATCATTTTTCAACACTTTCATCTTCAGCCCATGAAAGAACATTTTATTATCTTTCAATATGTATTTAAACACCATCCACGGAATCAAATTTTCACTGTTGTTTATCACCTGTTTCACCTCCAGTCACTGATTTCACTGTTGCAATGACACTCTTCAAGATATTCTACTTAAAATCCAGGAATGACATTGGTCAAGTCATTGATCACCTGTTTTCTCTTCAGCACCTGTAAATCATTTTTCCACGACTTTTGTCTCCCACTTTGAGTCGACTTCTAAAATCAACAATTCAAACATATTCCCCACGTGTTGCCACTACTTGTACTGGAATGAAATTTTCTAGCACATTTTAACTTGATTTGAATCCAGCAGTTTAAAATACTGTTCCTGTAACATTCTACACGTGTTATCACTCAAGAGTCTGGAGACATTTTGTCTATGGCATTCTACACACATGTCAAATGCAAACATTTCAAGCACATTTTCAAGGGTATTAGAAATCCCTTTTGACTCCAGCACATGCTATTGACATTTTACAGCTTTCCTCATTTTCACTGCAGTCACTGGAACCACCTTTTCAACAGTCTTGCCACGAATTTGAAATCCAGTGCTGGGAATCACATTTTCAATGCAGTTCATTACCTATTTTACCTCTGGGCCATGGAACCACATTTTCAATTGTGTACTTCATGAGTTTCATGTGTTCCTCCTCTAATAGTCTTTTTCCAGTCACCTCTGTCATCTGTTTAATCTCCAGCACCAGGAAGTAAATGTTCAAAGAATTTCCTCATCTGGTTTCCCCTTACACACAAAAACATCATTTCAGTCAAATTTAACTCATGATTCCACTGCATACTGAAATCTTTAGATGGCATTTCCAAGGACATTTGTCAGCCGTTGTGAATGCCTCACCTAGAAGTACCTTTTCAAAGACATTTTGCATCTATTTTCACTGCAGACTCTGGAAAGTCCTTTGTAATGATGATCACCTTCAGAATCTGCTCCATATGTGGGATTCCTTTTGCCATGACATTTTATACTTGTTGGGATTCAAATCCTAAAATCACATTTTGAATTATATTAGTCAACTTTTGCAACTCTATGTGATGGAAAAATCTTTTCTCATGTGTTCTAAGCCTCTTTGGACTGCAGCCTCTGATATAACATATTCAAGACAATTCCTTACCTGTTTCCAATACAGCACATTGAAAAACATTTACTCTAACATTTTTACGAGTTTCCTGGCCATTTACTGGCATCACATTTTCATGTGCATTTCTGCCCTCTTGTGAAACCAGCAACAGGAAGTAGCATTTCTATTGCATTCCTCAGCTACTTCCAATGCAGAGCCTGGGAACACTTTTAAAATGACCTGCTACACAAGTTCCCACTGGAGATGGTGCAATTCTATTTTCAGGGACAGTTGTGCTGGGTTTTCACTCCAGCACGGAACTATCCACTTTGAAGGCATTAGTCACCTAATTCAAATCTTGCTCCTGAAATCACTGCTTCAGTTCAGTTGGTCATGTATTCCAAAAGCACACTCTAGAATACTCTTCCCAGTTTTGTAAGTACTGCATGTGAAGTACAGTCAGCTGAATATCATTTTTACTAACAATAATCACCTGTTTCTGCTCAACTCCTACATACACCTTTTCAGTTATGAGCTTCACCTGTTCCAATGGCGCCTCCTAAAATCACTTTTTTTCCAGCAGTAGTAAGGATACTGCCTACAATAGCCTTTCAGTGACATTTGTCTCCTATTTTCACTCTAGCTGCTAGAATCAACTTTTGAATGATGGTTGTCAAATATTTGCAATGCCACCGCTTGTGTCACAGCTTTGCTGATTGTTTTTCAACACTTTAATCTTCAGCCTCTGAAAGATCCTTTTACAATCTTTCAATATGTGTTTAAAGACCATCCATTGAATCAAATTTTTACTGTTGTTCATCACCTGTTTCAACTCCAGTCACTGATTCCACTTTTGCAATGACTTTCTTCAGGATATTCAACTGATAATCCACGAATGACATTTGAGAAATCATTGGTCTCCTGTTTCCACTTCAGCACCTGAAAATCATTTTTCCATGACTTTTGTCTCCCACTTTGAGTCGACCTCTAAAATCAACATTTCATACATATTACCTCATGTGTTCCCAATACAGGCCCTGGAATGAAATTTTCAAGCACATTTTAACTTGTTTTGAATCCAGCAGGTTAAAATACCATTCCAGTGACATTCCTCACATGATATTGTTCAAGACTCTGGAGACACATTGGGTATGACTTTCTACACACATGTCAAATGCAAATATTGGAAGAGCATTTTCAAGTACAATTGAAATCTCTTTTGTCTCCAGAACCTGCTATCAACATTTAACAGCTTTCCTCAACATTTTAACTGCAGGCAGAGGAACCACATTTTCAACATTCTTGCCATGAACTTGAAATCCAGTGTGAGGTATCACCTTTTCAATGAGGTTCATCACCTGTTTTAATTCTGGGCCATGGAATCAGCTTGTCATTTGTGGACTTCATGAGTTCCACCTGTTCCTCATCTAATAGTTTTTTCAGTCAACTCTGTCATCTGTTAAAGCTCCAGCACCTGGAAGTAAATGTTCAATGACATTCCTCAGTTGTTTACACCTTACACACAAAAACTCCGTTTCAGTCACATTTTACTAATGATTCCACTGCATAGTGAAGTCTTGAAATGGCATTTTCTACGACGTTTTTCAGCCATTATGAATGCCTTACCTTGAAATACCTTTTCCAATACACTCTTCCTCTATTTGCACTGCAGACTCTGGAATATTTTTGGTAATGATGATCAATTTCAGAATCTGCTCCATATGTGTGATTCCTTTTGCCATGGCATTTTATACTTGTTGGGATTCAAAGCTTACAATCACATTTTGAATTACATTAGTCAACTTTCGCAACTGTATATGATGGAAAAATCTTTTCTCGCATGTTGTAACCCTCTTTGGACTCCAGTCACTGCAATCACATATTCTAGGCCATTCCTAACCTGTTTCCAATGCAGCACTGTGGAAAACATTTACTCTAACAATTTCACGAATTTCATGGGCATTTCCTGGTATCACAGTTTCATGTATATTTCTGCCCTCTTTTGACTCCAGCAGCTGGAAGTAGTATTTCTATTCCATTCCTCAACTATTTCCAATGCAGAACCTGGGGACACTTTTTAAATGACCTGCTCCACAATGTCCCACTGGAGATTGTGGAATTCAATTTTCTGGGACACTTGTACTCAGTGTTTACTCCATCTTAGCAACTATTCACTGTGAAGACATTAGTCCCCCAATGCAATATTGCTCCTGAAATCTCCATTTCAGTTCTTCAGGTCTTCTGAAATTACACTCTGGAAATCTCTTCTCAGTTTCGTAAGTACTGTGTGTGAAATACAGCCAGCTGAATATCTTTTTTAGTAACAATCATCACCTGATTCAACTCAACTCCTGGATTCACCTTTTCAATGATGAGCCTCAACTGCTCCAGTGGCACCTCCTGAAATCGTTTTTTTTCCAGCAATAGTAAGCAGAATGCCTACCATAGCCTTTCAGTGACATTTGTCTCCTCTTTTCACTCTAGCTGCTAGATTCAACATTTGAATGATTATTGTCAAATATTTGCAATGCGGCAGCTGTTGTCACAGCTTTGCTGATTATTTTTCAACACTTTCATGTTCAGCCCCTAGAAGAAAATATTACAATATTTCCACATGTGTTTAAGTCCATCCATGGAATCAAAGTTTCACTGTTGCTCATCACCTGTTTCAACTCCATTCCCTCATTTCACTGTTGCAATGGCTCTCTTCAGGATATTCAACTGAAAATCCAGAAATGACATTTGCCAATTCATTGGTCACCTGTTTTCACTTCAGCACCTGGAAATCCTTTTTCCATGACTTTTGTCTCCCACTTTGAGTCGACCTCTAAAAACAACATTTCAAACATTTTCCCCACGTGTTGCCACTTCAGGTTCTGGAATGAAATTTTCAAGCACTTTTCTCATGATTTGAATCCAGCAGCTTAAAATACCGTTCCCTTTAGATTCCTCACATGTTATCACTCAAGGCTCTGGAAACGCATTGGCTATGACATTCTACACACATGTCAAATGCAAACAGTGGAAGCACATTTTCAAGGACATTTGAAATCCCTTTTGAATGCAGCACCTACTATCAACATTTAAAAGATTTCCTCAATATTTTCACTGCAGGCACTGGATCCCCCTTTTCAACAGTCTTGCCACAAATTTGAAATCCAGTGCTGGGAATCACCTTTTCAATGCTGTTCTTCACCTGTTTTAACTCTGACCATGGAATCAGGTTTTCAATCGTGTACTTCATGAGTTTCATCTGTTCCTCCTCTAATTGTCTTTTTTCAGTCACCTCTGTCATCTGTTCATGCTCCAGCACCTGGAAGTAAATGTTCAATGACATTCCTCATTTGTTTACACCTTACACACAAAAACACTTTTTCAATCACATTTTACTCCTGATTCCACTGCATATTGAAATCCTGAAATGGCATTTCCAAGGACATTTGTCTGCCACTCTGAAGGCCTCACCTGGAAGTACCTTTTCAAAGACATTCATTGTCTATTTTCACTGCAGACTCTGGAATGTCCTTTGTAATGATCATCACCTTCAGAATCTGCTCCATGTATGTGGTTACTTTTGCCATGACGTTTAATACTTTTTGCGATTCTAAGACTAACATCGCATTTTGAATTACATTTGTCAACTTTTGCAACTGTATATGATGGAAAAATCTTTTCTCGGCTGTTCTAACTCTCTTTGGACTCCATCCACTGGAATAACATTTTCAAGGCATTTCCTAACCTGTTTCCAATATAGCACATTGAAAAACCTTTACTCTAGCATTTTCACGAGTTTCGTGGGCATTTCCTGGTATCACATTTTCATGTATATTTCTGCCCTCTTGTGACTCCAGCGACTGGAAGCAGCATTTGTATTCCATTCCTCAGCTATTTCCAATGACGACCCTGCGAATACTTGTTTAATGACCTGCTACACAAGTTCCAACTGGAGATGGTGGAATTCTTTTTTCAGGGGGACTTGTACAGGGTTTTCACTCAAGAATGGGAACTATCTTATTTGAAGGCATTACTCACCTAATTCCAATCTTGATCCTGAATTCACCACTTCAGTTCAGTTGTTCAGGTCTTCCAAAAGCACACTCTGGAATACTCTTTGCAGGTTTGTAAGTACTGCATGTGAAATACAGCCAGCTGTATAGCATTTTTGGTAACCATCATCGCCTGTTTCAACTCAACTCCTTGATTTACCTTTTCCATGATGAGCCTCACCTTTTCCAATGGCACCTCCTGAGATCACTTTTTCTCCTGCTAGTGTGTAGGATACCCTTTCAGTGATGTCTCTTATCACTTCTCAAGCTGGATGCAGAAATCAACTTTTGAACCATGGTTGTCAAATATTTTCAATACGTCATTGGTGTCAGAGTTTTGCTGAATATTTTTCAACTCTTTCATCTTCAGACCCTGGAAGAATGTTTTAGAGTCCTACAATATGTGTTTAAATCCCATAAATGGGATCTAATTTTGAATTCTGTTCAACACCTGTTTCAAATGCACCCACTGATTTCACCTTTGCAATGACTTTCTTCAGGATTTTGAAGTGAAAATCCAGGAATGACATTTCCCAAGTCATTGGGCACCTATTTTCACTTCAGCCCCCGAAAATCGGTTTTCCATGACTTTGGTCTCCCACTTTGAGTTGAAACTTAAAATCACCATTTCAAGTATATTACCCACCTGTTGCAACTGTAGGTCCTGGAATGAAATTTTCAAGCACATTTTCACTTGATTGGGATCCAGCAGCTTAAAATACCCTTCTCGTGACATTCCTCACATGTTATCATCACTCAAGGCTCTGAAAACACATTGGCTATGACATTCTACACATGTCAAATGCAAACAGTGGAAGCAGATTTTTAAGGACATTTGAAATCTCTTTTGACTGCAGCACCTGCTATCAACTTTTAACAGCTTTCCTCAACATTTTCACTGCAGGCACTTGAACCACCTTTTCAACAGTCTTGCCACGAATTTGAAATCCAGTGCTGGGAATCACATTTTAAATGCGGTTCATCACCTGTTTTAACTCTGGACCGGGGAATCCCCTTTTCAATCGTGTCCTTCATGAGTTTCAACTGTTCCTCTTCTAATCATTTTTTTTTCAAGGACCTCTGTCTTTTCTTCAAGCTCCAGCACCTAGAAAAAAACGTTCAATGACTTTCCTCACCTGTTTACTCCTTACACACAGAAACACCTTTTCAGTCACATTTTACTCATGTTTCTACTGCATACTAAATCTTGAAATGGCATTTCCAAATACATTTCTCAGCTGTTATGGATGCCTCAACTTGAAGTAACTTTTCAAAGATATTTTTTGTCTATTTTCACTGCAGGCTCTGGAATGTTTTCTGTAGTGATGATCACCTTCAGAATCTGCTCCATGTGTGTGACTCCTTTTGCCATGACGTTTTATACTTGTTGGGATTCGAATTCTACAATCATATTTTGAATTACATTAGTCAACTTTTCAACTGTATGTGATGGAAAAATCTTTTCTCGTGTGTTCTAACGCTCATTGGACTCCAGTCACTGGAACAACTTTGTCAAGGTAATTTCTCACCTGTTTCTAATATAGCACCTTGAAAAACCTTTTACTCTAATATTTTCATGAGTTTCATGGTTATCTCCTAGCATCACATTTTCATTTACATTTCTCCACTCTTTTGACTCCAGCAACTGGAAGTAGCATTTCTATTCCCTTCCGCAGCTATTTCCATTGCATTCCCTGGGAACACTTTTTAAATGCACTGATAGAAAAGTTCCAACTGGAGACTGTGGAATTCTATTTTAAGGGACACTTGTACTGTGTTTTCACTCCAACTTGGGAACTATCCCCTTTGAAGGCATTAGTCACCTAATTACGATCTTGCTCCTGATATCACCCATTCAGTTCAGTTGGTCAGGTCTTCCAAAAGCACACTCTGGAATACTCTTCCCAGTTTTGTAAGTACTGCGTGTGAAATATAGCCAGCTGAGTATCATTTTTAGTAACAATCATCACCTGTTTCAACTCAACTCCTCGATTCGCATTTGCAATGATGAGCCTCACCTGTTCCAATGGCACCTCCTGATATCACCTTTTTTTCCAGCAGTAGTAAGGCTAATGCATACAATAGCCTTTCACTTACGTTTGTCACCTCTTCTCAAGATAGCTGCAGGAATAAACTTTTGAACCATGGTTGTCAAATATTTGCAATGCTGCCGCTGGTGTCACAATTTTGCTCATTATTTTTCAACGTTTTCATCTTCAGCCCCTGGAAGAATCCTATACAGTCCTTCAATATGTGTTTATATCCCATAAATGAAATCAAATTTTGACTGTTGTTCATCACCTGTTTCAACAGCAATCACTGATTCCACCTTTGCAATGACTTTCTTCAGGATATTGAACTGAAAATCCAGGAATGACATTTCCCAAGTCATTGTTCACCTATTTTCACTTCAGGACCTGGAAATTGGTTTTCAATGAAGTTTGTCTCCCACTTTGAGTCGAAACCTAAAATAACCATTTCAAATATAATCCCCACCTGTTGCAACTGTAGGTCCTGGAATGCAATTTTCATGCACATTTTCACTTGATTTGGATCCAGCAGCTTAAAATACCATTCTCATGACATTCCTCACGTGTTGTCTCTCAGGACTCTGAAAACACATTGGTTGTGACATTCTACACACATGTCAAATGCAAATAGTGGATGCACATTTTCAAGAACTTTTGAAATCCCGTTTGATTCCAGCACCTGCTGTCAACATTCAACTGCTTTCCTCAACATTTTCACTGCAGGCACTGGAACCACCTTTTGAACAGTTTTACACGAATTTGAAATCCAGTGCTGGGGATCACGTTTTCAATGCGGTTCATCACCTGTTTTAACTCTAGACCATGGAATCAGGTTTTCAATCGACTTTCAATCAAACTACTTCATGAGTTTCATCTGTTCCTCCTCTAATAGTTTTATTTCAAGGACCTCTGTCATCTGTTCAAGCTCCAGCACCTTAAGTAAATGTTCAATGACATTCCTCACGTGTTTACACATTACACACACAAAAAAGTTTCACTCACATTTTACTCATGTTTCTACTGCATGCTGAAATTTTGAAATGTCATTTCCAAGGACATTTGTCAGCCGTTATGAATGCCTCACCTGGAAATACCTTTTCAAAATCATTCTCCCTCTATTTTCACTGCAGACACTGAAGTGTCCTTTGTTGTGATGATCACCTTCAGAATGTGCCCCATATGTTTGATTCCTTTTGCCATGACTTTTTACACTTGGTAGGATTTAAAGTCTACAATCACATTTTGAATTACATTAGTCATCTTTTGCAACTGTACATGACAAAAAAATCTTTTTTCTTGTGTTCTAACATTCTTTGGACTCCAGTCTCTGGAATAACATATTCAAGGTAATTCCGAACCTGTTTCCAATACAACATGTTGAAATACCTTTACTCTTTCATGGACATTTCCTGGCATCACATTTTCATGTACATTTCTGCCCTCTTTTGACTACAGAAACTGGAAGTAGCATTTCTATTCGATTCCTCAGCTATTTCCAATGCAGAGCCTGGGAACAATTTTTAAATGACCTGCTACACAGGTTCCCACTGCACATGGTGGGATTCTGTTTTTAGGGACACTTGTACTGGGTTTTCCCTCCAGCAAGGGAAATATCCACTTTGAAAGCATTAGTCACCTAATTCTAATCTTGCTCCTGAAATCACTGGTTCACTTCATATGGTCAGGTCTTCCAAAAGCACACTCTGGATTACTCTTCGCAGTTTTGTAAGTACTCCGTGTGAAGTACAGCCAGCTGTATTACACTTTTAATAACAATCATCACCTTTTTCAACTCAACTCCTCAATTCACCTTTTCAATGATGAGCCTCACCTGTTCCAATGGAACCTCGTGAAATCACCTTTTTTCCCCTAGTAATAAGGATGTGCCTTCAATAGCCTTTCAGTGACATTTGTCTCCCCTTGTCTCTCTGGGTGCTGGAATGAACTTTTGAAGATTGTTGTCAAATATTTGCAATGCAGCCACTCCTGTCACAGTTTTGCTAATTAATTTTCAACACTTTCATCTCCAGCCCCTGGAAGAACCTTTTACAGTCCTTCAACATGTGTGTAAATACCCTCCATGGAATCAAATTTTCACTGTTTTTCATCACCTGTTTCAGCTGCAGTCACTGATTTCACCTTTGCAATGACTTTCTTCAGGATATTGAACTGAAATTCCAGGAATGACATTTCCCAAGTCATTGGTCAACTGTTTTCACTTCAGCACCTGAAAATCTTTTTTCCATGACTTTTGTCTCCCACTTTCAGTCGACCACTAAAATCACCATTTTAAGTATATTCCCCACCTATTGCAACTTTAGCTCCTGTAATGAAATTTTCAAGCAGATTTTTCACTTGATTGGGATCCAGCAGCTTAAAATACCCTTCCATTGACATTCCTCACGTGTTATCACTCAAGATTGTGGAAATACATTGGCTATGACATTCTACACACATGTCAAATGCAAACAGTGAAAACACATTTTCAAGGACATTTAAAATCCCTTTTGACTGCAGCACCTGTTGTCAACATTTAACACCTTTCCTCAACATTTTCACTATAGGCACTGGAACCACCTTTTCAACAGTCTTGCCACAAATTTTCAATCCAGTGCTGGGAATCACCTTTACAATGTGGTTCATAACCTGTTTTAACTGTGGACCATGGAATCAGTTTTCAATCGTGTCCTTCATGAGTTTCATCTTTTCCTCCTCTAATCATTTCTTTTTCAAGGGCCTCTGTTTTCTCTTCAAGCTCCAGCACCTGGAAACAAACATTCAATGACTTTCCTCACCTGTTTACACCGTACACACAGAAACACCATTTCAGTCACATTTTACTCATGTTCCTACTGCATACTGAAATCTTGAAATGTCATTTCCAAGCACATTTGTCAGCTGTTATGAATGCCTCTCCTGGAGGTAACTTTTCAAAGGTATTCTTCATCTATTTTCACTGCAGGCTCTGGAATATCTTCTGTAATGGTGATCACCTTCAGAATCTGCTCCATATGTGTGATTCCTTTTGGTATGTTTTATACTTGCTGTGATTCAGTGCCTACAATTACATTTTGAATTGCATTTGTCAACTTTTGCAACTGTATAGGATGGAAAAATCTTTTCTCGTGTGTTCTAACCCTCTTTGGATTCTAGTCCCCGAAATAAACTTTTCAAGGGAAATTCTGAGCTGTTTCAAAAAAAGCAACTTGAAATAACTGTTATTCTAATATTTTCACGAGTTTCATGGGCATTTCCTGCAGCACATTTTCATGTACATTTCTGCCCTCTTTTGACTCCAGCAACTGCAAGTAGCATTTCCATTCCATTACTCAGCTATTTCCAATGCAATACCTAGGCCGACTTTTTAGATGACCTGCTACACAAGTTCCCACTGGAGATGGTGGGATTCTATTTTCAGGGACACTTGTACTGGGTTATTACTCCAGCATGGGAACTACCCTCTTTGAAGGCATTAGGCACGTAATTCCAATCTTTCTCCTGAAATAACCAATTCTTTTCAGTTTGTCAGGTCTTCCTAAAGCACACTCTGAAGTACTCTTCACCATTTTGTAAGTACTGCGTGTGAAATACAGCCAGCTGAATAACATTTTTAATAATGATGATCACCTGTTTCAACTCAACTCCTGTATTCTCCTGTTCCATGATATGCCTGACATGTTCCAATATAACCTCCTGAAATCACCTTTTTTCAGCAGTAGTAAGTCTAATCCCTACAATAGCCTTGCAGTGACGTTTGTCACCTCTTTTCACTCTAGCTGCTAGAATGAAATTTTGAATGATGTTTTTCAAATATTTGTAATGTGGCCGCTCTTGTCACAGTTTTCCTGATTATTTTTCAACACATTCATCTCCAGCCCCTGGAAGAACTTTTTACACTCTTTCAATATGTGTTTAAATCCCATCCATTTAAGCAAATTTTCACTGCTGTTCATCACCTATTTCAACTTGAGTCACTGATTTCACCTTTGCAATGACTTTCTTCAGGATATTCAACTGAAAATCCGGGAATGACTTTTCCCAGAACATTGGTCACCTGTTTTCACTTGAAAACCTGGATATCTGTTTTCCATGACTTTTGTTTCCCACTTTGAATCAACCCCTAAAATCACCATCTCAAATATATTCCCCACCTCTTGCCACTGCTGTTCATGAAATGAAATTTTCAAGCACATTTTCACTTGATTTTAATCCTGCAACTTAAAATACTGTTCCCATGACATTACTCAAATGTCATCTATGAAGACTCTGGAAACACATTGGCTATGACATTCTACACACATGTCAAATGCAAACATTGGAAGCACATTTTCTCTTTTTTGTGTTATTTTAAGGACAATAGAACAAAACAAAACAAAACCAACCAAAAGAAAAGAGAATAGAAACAAACAAAGTATAGCCTTCCAAAACAGAACACTGCCAGCTCTACAGGTTTTCAAAACATAACAGCAGGAGATTAACAATGTTTACCGTTCTGTCTCGCTTTCTTCAAAATGGTTGTTCATACATTTACAGACAATAAACTCAAACAAAACAAAGTAGTATAAAACCAGATAAAAGAGAATAGCATTACATGTATTTAAGTTGGATATCAAGAAACCAGCATTGGCTACCATAGTGTCTCATTTTTCAAAAGAGCTGTCCCTATCTTCTCGCTTATTGCTTTGAAAGAGTAGGAATGAGACTTAAACCAATCAAATCAAAGAAAAAAGCACCATTGGATGTCAGAACCATTTCTCCATATTTATCAAGAATTTTGTATCTTATTGAGTCTTTCAGTTTCTTACACTTGGGAGACAATGCAGTGTTTACACATGTGTATTTGGTTTATTTCACTTATGAGTATGGTCTCAAGTCTCATCCATTTACCTATAAAAGCCTCCATGTGATCATTTTTTATAGCTGAATAGTACTCCATTGTATAAAAGTACCACATCTTCTTTATCCATTCCTCGATTGATGGGCATTTGGGTTTTTTCTAAGATTTGGCTATTACAAATTCTGCTGCTATAAACATGGGTGCACATACATCACTGTGGTAAGATGATTTTACTTCTGGGAATATGCCCAGAAGCAGAATAACTGGATCAAATGGCACTTCCAGTCCTAGCTTTTTGAGAAACCTCCAGACTGACCTCCACAGTGGTTGCACCACTCAGCACTCCCACCAACAGTGGAGAAGGGTTCCTTTTTCCCCACAGCCTCTCCAGCATTTATCGTTGGTGGTTTTCTTGATCCTGGACATTTTTTCTGGAGTGAGATGAAATCTGAGTTGTTTTAATTTGCATTTCTCTAATGACTAATGATACTGAACTTTTTTTCATGTATTTATTTGCCATTCGTATTTGTTCAGCTGAGAAGTGTGTTTTCATCTCAGATGCCCATTTCTGGATTGGGTCTTTGAATTTCGAGGGCCTGATGTTTTTTAATTCTTTACATGTTCTAGATTGAAGACCTTTGTCTGAAGGGCAGTTGACTAAAATTTTTTCCCAATTTGTGGGTTTTCTTTTCACTCTGTTGGAGATTTCTTTTGACATGCAAAAACTTTTCAACAAGACAAGATCCCTATTGTTGATTCTGGAAAGTGTTTCAAGTGCAGTTTGATTTTTCTTCATGAATTCTCCACCTACCCCTATGTTTTCAATATTTCTACCTACTTTATTGTCCAGCAGATTTAGTGTTTCTGTTTTAATGTTTTGATCTTTGATCCATTTTGACTTTAGTTTAGTGTATGGTGATAGGCTTGGGTCTAATTTAAGTTTTTGGCATATGGACAGCCAGTTTTTCCAGCACCATTTATTAAAGAGGCTATCTTTCTTGCAGTGAACATGTTTGGCCCCTTTGTCAAAGATAAGGTGGCTGAGTG
>RJWT010002327.1:0-41529 GCA_004365215.1 Cuniculus paca | reverse complement strand
TGATGTGAACAATTGGTCTACAGGCAAAACAAGTCTAAGAATAAAAGGGGAGGAAGCTTGGTTAGTTTTTCTGGTTCAGTTTATAATAGTGTTTGTATAAATATAGTTAGTTTTAAAGTATATGGTGCCATGGAATAAAGTCATGAAATAGGAAAATTAATTATTGCTGATGAATGCCTAGAATGAGTTGTATGTTAAAGAAATGATTTTGGAGAACAAGTACCTGTTGTCAGAGAGAACAGAAACTAACTTTGGTCACTTCTAAAAAATAGCTTTGAAAATAGCATGGGTTTAGGCCTGGAAACATTTTATGTTTGTGGTATAGACACTGAAAGAGACCTCTATTTATACTTTTAGTGATATTAACCTTTACTCCAATGTGTAATTGGTTCTTAGTCATGGGTAAATCTCATTAATATAACTCACCTTGCCACACATTTAATGTAACATGGCATACTCTGAAATAGAGCAAGAAAGAATGAGATTCTTAAAATAAGAATCATGTAAATAAGAAATTCACAAAACATGGTATATCTATATATCACAACTCATCCTCTTATGACTTATAAGCAGCCAATTATTACTTGATTGATCAGAGTATTTCTGCCTTTTTAGAAGTTTTTTTTACCTATGTTTGTGTAAACAAGGAGATTTTATTTAGTTGGCTGGTACTTTACCCTTTGCATCAAAAATCTTTACAAGCTCCACAGGTAATAATAATTTGCAGCTAGGATTGAGATACACTGACTCAGAGATTTCTGTTTGTTTGTTTGTATTTGTTTTTCCTTAATGAGCAAATTTGAGCAGCTGGGAATAATTTTAATTGCTTGCTTGTGTAGCTGACTGAAAACTAATTCACCTATGGCACCAAGTAAATTCAGTCAAGATGCCAGTTTTTGATACTAATAAATCAAACAATACAAAGATTTTGGGGGTTAAGAATGTTGTAGTGACTAACATATATGACATGTTCAATCATTACTAAAATTTATAATTTATAATTTGCAAGTCATTGGGTTTTCTCTTGTAAAATGGATTAATAACCTTAAGTATTTTTTATAGAATTATTGAGACAATTGGTTATCTTTAGATCTAAGATGTACCCCAAATTCTCATTATGGGGGTCAGGACTATTTAGAAGGTACAGGTCACTGAGGGTGTACTTTGGAAAAGTGTATTCTCATCCAGTTTCTCTCTCTCTGTCCTGTTTTGTGGCCACACAGTTAACAACCTTCCTCTGACATGCCAACATCTAAGGGCATTGCTGAGTTAGTTTTAGTAATGAAAATAATGATGCCTCTTTCTAAAGACAGTATTAATCCTATAAATTTGGAAATTGAGATTCTACCTGATCCTTTGGTTCTCTGGTATCTTGAATATATATGTCTTACTGAATTGGTTCTGACTAAAAATCAGGGATAGGGTATAACAAATACACAAGCAGGAAGAAATCTAGATGGAAGAAAAAAGGACCTCTGAAGTTTTCCTTTATTCTGCTAATAACCAGGATAAAATCGATATCTGACTTTAGGAACAGTATCATCTACTCATGTAATTACTATTTCTGCTACCTCTCCGTTGTTTTGGAAATCCGTGCTTCAACCATACATCAGTAACTTCTGCCTGTAGGACTCTATTGAACATTTCTTGTCGTGTGAGTTTATCTTTCTACTCATGAGATTGCATTGGGCATTCACTGTTATATGAAATTTTTGGTCATTTATGAATTTGTTCAGTAGTGTATGTGACAAAAATTCTTACCTTTAATTTTTCAATTTATTCATAAAAATGCAGAATTGACATATTTTAAAAATCTTGATCCATTGTTGCATTCAAAAGACTTAATTCTGCCCAAAGATACATCTGGTCTTTGCCTTCAACTCTTGGAAAGCAATATATAACCTTTGGAATGCCCTGCTTGAAACAGTGTTTTAGTTGGGTTGAAGACCTTTGGTCATATTGAGGAGTGTAGTAATATGTTATTAGGGGACTGTAGGGTCATGGAGTATCTGCTTAATCTCTGGAGAGGCTAAAAATGGAAAAGCTAAGGGAAAGTTACACATGTCCCCATGAACAAATCCCAGTTGTCTCTACACACAAGGCCACTGAGTAGACTTCCTGGTTAGCACTCCTATGCATATATTATTACATTTCATTGATGGGAATTTAGCACTGTTTGTGAGTCCTCTAGGACAGACTTTTCCTTATGGATGTCTTTCTAGATAATTTTTACCTGTATCTTTTTTGTTTGTTGTAATAATCCATGATATACAAATTTTAACACTTTCAGTGAGTTTTGTGGGCTCTTCTAACAAATTGTTAAAAGCTGAATGTTATTTTGGGAACTTTTGTGCTTTTAAACGGTATCAGAAATGAAGGTATTTAGTGGAATGTGCCTAAACATTACAACAATTGTGTTTCAATTGCATTGTTTCTGCCAAAAATTTGCTATTTTAATCACTTTCCTGATCACTGGGACAAAATATTTGACTTCCACAACTAAAAAGAGGAGAGGTTTATTTCAGTTCATTGTTTCACAAGTTTTAACTTTACATGGTCAGCCACTTCCAGGTCAGAAAAGACATGGTGAAAGGGCCCAGTAACTTTGCTGGTAATTATTCATGTTGTGGAACCCAGAAAGCAGAGAGTGAAGGTGTGAGCTAGGGAGGGGAAGACAGCCTTCTGGGTCATGACCCCAAGAACACACATATAACCAGGTCACACATCTTTAGAGTAGGTCCAATGTGGTTCATCCATAATCCAGTGGACTTCTACAAGCCCTCGCTCTGAGTGCAAGAGCTCTGAAGGGTCATTCTAGGTCTAAACCATAGCATTCCACCTATGGTGACCGAGAGACACATTTTACATCTCTTTATGCAAAACGCATTTAGTCCATCTCAAGAAGTAGCCAAGTCTTAATGCTACCAATATGGCTGAGAATTCCAAATCTAAAGTCTTCTTTGAGAGTCAGTACACACCCTTAGCTGTGATCCCCTGTAAAAATTAAAAACAAACTTAAACACTACCAATATACATTTGCACAGTATAAGCATTCCCAAAAGGAGGAATGGAGGTATCTTGGTTACTTTTCTCTTGTTGCTGGGACAAAACACCTGACACCCAAAGTGAAGCAAGGAAAGGTTCATATAGCTCACAGTTTCTGAGATTTCAGTCCATAATCAGCTGGCTCCAAGGCAGGGTGGCATGGCACAGGGGCAACACTTCAAGGCAGCAGCCAGAGCAAAGAAAGGAGAAGCACAAACCTCTTCTCCTCCCTTATATCATACACACACCACCCCCGCCTTCAGGATAGTTGCAGCACTTACAAAATGTCCTTGCCCTCCTGTCCCACAGAATGAGGATATTTACAAAGTAAGATCCCTGGCTCCCTGCTGAGTCTCTCAGTTAAACTTCTAAACATGTCAAGTTGACACAATGTATCAACCATAACAGGAAGCTAGAAAAAGAACCAAAGTGAGACCAATAATCACCATTGCAAACATTAAATCCTGTAATTCTTGTGCAAAGATATAAATTCCTGTGTTTGGGTAGGTCTCCTCCAAGATATTTCCAGGTATAGTCCTAAAGGCTTCCTCCTGCAGTATATTTGCTCACTGCTTGCAGCATTTCTCCAGAAATATTCCACATTCCTGGCTCCTCCATTTTCTTGGGGTTTCCACTACACTTTTGGCTTCATACTTACAGTTTCAAACATTGCTTGTTCAGAGCACACCTCAAGGAAAGACGTGGTGGAATGACCAGGCAGAGGAAAGCTGCTAATGGTAACACAACCAGGTAGCAGAAAGTGAAGGAAAGATCTGGGGAAGGAGATACGCCCTTCTGGAACGTATTTTCTGGGTAAGTCCCTCAAGGATTTACCTCTAATCAGGCCCCTCTTCCTAACAGCAAATTAGACTCTAGTTATATAAATCAGGTATGTTGAACGATAACACAAATAACTATTATTCTTGGGTTTTTAATGTAGTTTTTCTCACTGTATTTCATAACAGTTTTTGAGCTCACTACTTTTTTCTTATACAATGTCTAAATTGCTGTTAACAAACCCCTGTGCATTTTTAATTTCAAACAGTGAAGTTTTTATTTCTAAAAAATTTGCTTTGCTCTTTTTTATGTGTCCCTTTCTCTGTACAATCATATTTTACTTTCACAGTTTTATGTTTACTTTGTGCACAATTTGCACCTATTTTAATGATGAGCTCTTAATTTGTGAAATAGATTAAGATCACAGGTCTTATATAATGAGTTTCAAGCCTATAACATCATTTTATCTAAATTGGTATTCTTTTTAAAAACAGTATCATGGCCTAGGTATATAGCTCAGTGGTACAATACCTGTCCGACAAGTGTGAGGTCATCATTTCAATTCCTGGTACAAAAATTAAATAAAAGACAGTATCATAAGTTTTGCAGGCATTATCAAAATCAATACTACTGACACAAAAGGTCTTTTCAATAGATTACATCATGCTTACTTTCTGAAATAAAAGTTACTAGTCTCTTAGTGATACTATAAAAACATTTCTCTGATAAACAATGGTACATTTATAACTACTTCACAAAGATTTCACTTGCTGTAATTTTCTATCACTTATGGCAGATAGACTGCTCGTTTAGCACTCCAAATTACTAATATATATATATTATAATCACAACATAAAAAAGGTTTTCCCTGGAAATCAGTACAAATTATATAAACAGAATATACTATCAACTTTTAACAGTGTGTCAGCCTGGTAGATGAAAATTGTAGCCAGGCTAGGAAGCAAATATTTGGTAAGCAGTGCATTTAAAAGAATGCAACTGATAATTATACTTCTTTCACACAGATGTAATCGAATAAATCTAATTGCCTCTTCTGCATAACTTTAATGTTAGGTTTCAAGTTGTTGTATGGACAGGAAAGCAGCATTAGAGGAATTATCCTAGTGTTGCTTTCCTTCTTATACAGTGGTTTGAACTTAGGCAATAAAGTTAAATGGAAAAGGCTTTATACTTGATTTTCAATTATAGCAAAGGCAGGGAGCCATAATTATCCCTTTCATTACCGTGATGCTCTCCACTGATGCCTGGGCAAAATCTCTTCACTGTTGTTATTTGATGCTGCTTTGACTCTCAAAGTGAATAGCACTCAAAAATCAAAGGTTAAAAGCAAGGCGTGAAAGTAAAGAGATGTACATGTGAAGATGTAAAAACTGCATTAAAAAGAAGAAATGGTTTTGAAAATATTTTATTTTCTAAATTGATTTCTAGAAGCTCTGGAATGAATGGAATAGCTAAAAAAATTTTGTCCGCATTTATTCCAGTTTTTAATTGTGACATTGCCATTTGGCCATCTAAAATTCTAAAAATATTCCTGTAATGAATGTTTGTATATTTCATTTAGAATATGCTCATCAATATTAGCATATTGATAAAATGTCATATTAACATTGATCTTTCAAAAGTCTCTCATTGTAAATGAAAAACTATCACATGCCTCTGTTAGTCAACATGCTTCCAGAACTGAATTACATAGACTGGGTAGTTTAAATGAAAAACATTGTTTCTGCCAGTCTTAAAAAATGGAATTGTGAGACTGTGGTACCAGCATGACCATGTTTCTGGTGAGTATTCGTTTCCTTGCTCATAGGATATCATCATCTCTTAGTACCCTCACTTATTGGAGAAAGATAGGGAAGAAATTCTGACCTCTTGGTTCACGTAAAATGGTACTAATCAATTCACAAAGGTTTCACCAAACGGCCTCGTGGATCTCAAAAAGTTCTATCTTTAGATTCCATTACCTTGAGAATTTTGAGAATTTTTGTTTCAATATGTGAATTTTGGAGAAACATAAATATTCATTCCACAGCAGTACTTGATAATAACACTGCTGCTCAAAAATTAAAACAACTTAGCCACAAACAAGCATAATCTTAAGACATTTCTATGTTAATGGATGCACTTTGAGATCATACACCGAGTGATATAAATTGCCTTCATGTGTAAATATCACACTGTTTCTCTGGTGTGAGAAACAGAAAGTTTAAATAAGAACCAGTATGTATAATAGGTATTGTGAAATAGGAAGAAATGGGTCAAGAGAAAGGCAACTAGGAAAGGGGGAGGAGGTAAGGTGGAAAAGGAAAAGAAAAAAATAATAAAATAAGGATAAAATGAAAACAAAGCATTGTAAAAAAAATGGGGGAAGAGTGGACTGAAGAAAGGGGAGGCAATTGGGAAAACAAAAGCAGAATCAAGATGTACTATTAACAGGTACAAATTCCCTATGATTAATATAAGCATTGAGAATATTTGAATTATACCTATAAATAATAAAATGTTAGACCAACTGCTAATCAAACTGATTTGTTAAAGTCCCATAGAGAAAGACAATCTTTAGTAAAAACTTTAAAAGATCAATATCAGCTCTTGGATGTCTCTTTCCTAAGAAATCTAATAATTAATTATCTGGCTCATTAGTTTATTGTAATAGTCTGAACAGAGCTAAGTAGTATGGAATTACAACACACACATACATACGCACACAAACACATCTGTGTGCGTATACACATCCTTTCAAACACCTCATACACCTATCCAGACAACTCAGGAGTACACACATGGATATGCTTGCATTTTATTAATTTACTGCTGAAAAAAGTAATTCATTCCAAGTGCCAAAGATTTATTAGTATATTATTCTTGCACAAAAAACAGTTTTTTATTTTGTGTTAGTAGATTCCTATAGGAAGGTCCATACTCAAGTCTCAGGGAAAAAAGTTCAGATTTAGAAAAATAAAACACAACAATAATTGTCAATGAGAGATACCCATTATCACAGCTGTATCATACATTTCTCTGTGCAGAAATACATATGCATGGAATTTTTCACATACTTCCTAAGAACGATTAGAACTTTTTCAAATAGGAGGGACCTAGCCTCAAACTATAAAATGTTAATTATTTAATGTAGTTTAAGAGTAAACCAGGAACCCCACAATTATGCATTTTAAAACATTAGATTAGTAAATATCCCAGATAAATTATTTATTAAATATTTTCATGTTTATCCTTTATATAGCTCAGTAATAACAAAACTTTTAGAACTTTCAGTGATAAGAAATAGCTCACTTCAGCACACGCACCACAGGTTCACCACTGCTGACATAGGTGTTTTGGATTAGAGCTAATATGCACCCCAAAAATTTCACATGTTTAGAGAGGAGGCTATTGGAAGGTGACTGGACTGTGGGGGCAATGAAGTCATCAGTGGACTAATGCTTTGCTAAGTTCATAGTTGTATTAATGTGCTGTAAGAAGGTAGCACCAGGTTAAAGGAGATAAATCACTAGACTTTGACCTGAAAGGGCACATTATTGTCCCTGCTCTTTCTCTCTCTCTCTCTCTCTCTCTCTCTCTCTCTCTCTCTCTCACTGTTTTTATGCTTTAGTTTGCCAGGAAGGAGTTTTCCTCTACTGGACTTTACTACTATTCCATTTCGCCTTACAGTTAGACAACCACAGATGGAAAACCCTAAAGCCATTTATTAAGGCCAGGCATGGTGGTGCTAGCCCGTAATACCAGCCCTGATACAGGTTGAGGCAGTAGGATCTCAGTTTTCAGCTCTGCCTGGGCAACTTAAAAGAGACCCTGTCTCAATAAAAAATAGAGGAGAGGATGTGGCTCAGTGAGAGGGCACCCTGGTTTGGATACTTGGTGGCACATACACACATAGGCAAGCGTGCACACATACACACACTCAAGTGCACACACTATTTATGTCAGTCATTTGTCCCAAGAGCAAAACATATCACTAATATGGTTACAAGTGATAATGCTATTATCGCTTGTTATGTTTTAAAAGGTCTGTCATCTACACTGTGCCTCTACTTTTAAATTTTCACTTGTACGTGTATATATAACACAAGGTTTTATTTCAGAAGAATATTATTTGCCATATCAAGCCATTGACTATCTATAATCATTTCTATAAAAAATGCCAAATTATTCAAAATAATTATTTTTAATTTTTCAAGTACATCTTACTTTACTTTATCACACTGGATATTAATGTTCGTTAAATATTAACATTTTGTTAATAATTTTAAATTTCTCATTAAAAACACTGGTTTGTTTAATAATACAATGGACATCAAAAAGGGACTATTCCATAAGCCCTTGTGAGGCTTAAACATTAAGAAAAATGTAACCATAGATCAAGTAATCAATAAAAGGAGCCTACTACAATGGTACCTTGGTTCACAAACTTAATTCGTTCCACAATTTTGGGGAAGATGGCCATGGTTGTGTTCGTCACCCCATGCAAAATTTCGAAACGAAGCAAAATTTTGCCAAATGCTTCTGTTTGAGAACCAGATTGTGAAATGAGTTGATCACAAACAGAATTGTTAGTGAACCAAGGTACCACTGTATGATTATTATGCACAATAAAGTAGCCTTCGAATAAAGCTGTTTAAATAATTTGAATCTGTGATGTGAAATAATTTCAAGTGTAAACTCTATAACAAAAGGCAAAAAAAGGAGAAAAAAAAGTCCTCTTGAATTTTCAAAGTTTATACACTCAATTTTCTAGTGTTTTATGTGGTTATCCATTTCACTGATGTATACTGTACAGATAAGTTTGCAATTATAACGGAAATGACAGGAAATTGCAAAAACATATCTCTGATGAATTTTTACTGGTTGGCTCCATTGTTTCCTTAAATCCTAAACAGATGAGCCTCCAATTAGAGCAGTTAGTGAGTCTTCAAACTCCAGACCAGCAGCTTTAGGATCCCAGGTAAGGAACAAGGGACTCTGGAGGAAACTTATAGTTAACATCTCTAAGCTGTGATTGTTTTCCCACTTTATTTATAACCACTGCTTTTATCTTTGCTGCTGGGGAATTAAATAGCAATTTTTCTCACTAGGGCAATTAGCCCCTCATTCACTTTATTTCACATCAAATGTTAGTGTTAAAAAGGTCACTTTAACCATTAAAATAACTATAATTGGTATTTATGTTTTTTCTTGAAAAAGACATCTGTCTCTGGAATATCATCACTATTGTTTTTATAATTTTTGTTGGAGGACTCAGCATCAAGGTTTCCATAATTCATAACAAGCCTCATTTTACCATTCAAAATTCCTACTTTCCAGGTCCTTGTAAATAGCATTGTTGGGATGGATAGATAGATACATAGATAACCTGATATAATGGTGGTTTATTTTCAACCCTGCAATATTTCTTTGATACAGCATAAATTTTTTCCTGCAAGATAAAATTGTCTTGTATACTGGTGATTTTTTTAAAGTTTCTTTCCTGGAAGAATAAACACAGGGAAAGAATATATTTCTTAGTAAGAAAAAGTCATATTGTTATCACCGAATATCATAAACTGAGGTTATTCAAATAACTTGAATAGTCCTATTTTTAATGTATATGTAAGTGGACCTTCTCATCAAGAAAATTGTCCCAAGTGGTTTACTTGCTAAACTCTTTCAAACACTTGAGGAAAAATACAAGGAAAAACTGAAATACTTTTTCTTAATGTAAATACAAAAATGTATATTTAACTGAATTTTACTTCATCAAATATGAGGTTATACACAAAAAACTACACACTTTGAGTAATAGAAACTAATCTAAAAATTACATAACATAAGACATAACCAATGTAGTGTATCATTTTGATAAATTAAAAATAAAAATCATATAGCCTTGGTTGATGTAGAAAAAGTATCCATTATGATTTCAAGATTAATGCCTCAGGAAACAAGAAGATGTGATGTCCTAAGAATGGTAAAGGTATTTTCTAAAAGTTTACAGTTTAATTCCTACCTAGCTGTAATAGACTAAATGGCTTTCCTTGCTTTAGTCAGGGACATGAATCCACTTCATTTCTGCTCAACATTCATCTATAGCTTTTACTAGTTTCACTAAGAGAAGAGAAAGAAATACATTCTGCGTAGCTTGGAATTGAAAGAATAAAAACCATTTAATGACAGACAACATGAATGTTCACATAAAAATTCCTAAAGATTATACAAATGACCCACTGGATCTTCTAAATTAGGTTAGGGGCTAGAGGTTCTGTGGTAATGTGCATATTAAAATATAGCAATAATTTTTTTAAATAAAAATTTCTGACAAGGATAAGAGTTGGCAATTTGTAGAGACACTGAATTCTCAATCTTTGGTGGAAAATGTAACGTGGCATAACCACTCTTAAAGTTTGTCAATTTAATGGTAAATTACACCTACATATGCTTTGTGACTCAGCAATTGTATTGCCTGTTTCTTCTTAAAAGAAACTGTTTCTGTGTAAATGTCAAAATCAGCTCTTGAGTAATATTCTCAGATATTCTGTAATATCCATCAACAAGTAAAAGGATAAATATATCTTTGTATTTGTGTATTTATATGGATATATAGATGAAATATAGTTCAGTTTCAACAGGAACGAACTACTGATTTATGCAGCAACATAACATTCAAGATGCTAATTAAATTAGTTGAAAGAGTTCACACTAAAAAATATTATTTGCCATGGATACCTGCAAGTGACTTAAGGAAGAGGAGACAAAAATCGACATAATTTGATGTAGTCTCATTTGTTTATTCTTGCTATACAGAATTAAGTAAACATTTAATAAATAACAGTAGATTCCAAAGTAGATGCGCTACCCTCTAAGGTTATCACAAGGAGTTTATTTCCACTGCCCAACTGCTAATTCAGTATAAAAAAATACAATATAACAATCTCTATCTTTAGTCAAACAATTCTTTACCTCATTAACTATAAACAGATAATAAGATTAACATACTTATTTTTCCACTATTTCTAATATTTCCTAGAGTTATCTGAATGTACTTGCATTCTTGAGCATCAAGGAAAGTGTTGCTATAGTACTTTATCTTACTTTGTATTGAGAATAAAACGTTAGAGAGAGCAGTTTACATAAGCCAAAGGCAGAATGTTAAAATAAACAGATGTCAATAACAAATTCACTGTTGATGGTAAGTAGATCTGTGCATGATTTAATTCAAAGGCAAAGAATTACATTACTGGTTATCCAAAAAAATTTAGGTCTCAAAGAAACTAACACTTGTTATTCTAAGAAAAAACACTTCACTGAGAAGATTCCATTCAAAATAAGTACAGGTGGATTCTTGGCTTTGAAAATTTCTTCTTTTAGTTCAGTTCTAGTGTGGAAATCCATCATCAGTTGTTAATACAACAATTCCTTTTTGTCTCCAAGGACAACAATGAAAAAAGTTTTTTTTCTGTCTGCTTGCCTGTTGCATGCTGCAAAGAATGCATGGTGTTTATGTGGCCAGGTGTGCACAACAGGAAGGCGTTAAGATGAAGCCATCAGCGTGATAACAATTGTGCCTTGATGAGTTCTTGTTATTTTAAGACACACCTGCTCCAAGTCAGCAGGATTGCTGAGGAAAATCAAAAATCTGTTGGATATATCCCAAGACACATAAAACGATTGAATTCAATTCTGTCTAGCTGAGGTTGGGAAATTTACAGCAGTGCTGACTGGGCTAAATGTCTTTCTTGCAAAATTCCAGCAGACACAGTGTTGTTTTTGTCAGAGAAAACTGCCTAGCAGATCCTTGTTAAAAATGCATAACTTTCTTCCTGCCCTCATCCTTCCTTTCTCTTAAGTCAGAGTGCACGCTGGACATTACTGAACCAGAAATGTGACGGGAAGGTATCCCATTACTTACAATAGACTGCCATCTTTTCACAACTTCACATTAATTAGTAATTAACAAATAGCTAGCATTTGTATCCCAGTCCTTGGAGTTTAAACAAGGAAAGAGGAGCACAACCCAGTAGCAGGGCTTACTACATTTGAGCTCCTGGGTTAAGTCCCCAGAACCAAAGAAAATGAAAAAAACCTTGCCATGATATTATGTATGTATGCTTACAACACAGGAAAAATCAGTTTAGATGTTGATATTATAAACTATATCCATGTTATTCTTAATTCATTCCATTGTTCATCTGATTTTATCCAGATTATTCATTTTTTTTATAATCATACAAAAAGCAATAAACGTTTATTTGTATTTTGGGGGAAAGTGTTGTACTGACAATAAGGCACCCATAACCACAATCATGCATATATTTAGAAATTTTAGTTAATACAACTCATTGCCTATTATATTAAAAATTAAATACTTTCTGCTCTATCCCATATTCTAGGGTACAATCTCCATGGGAAAATAGGAAACATATAAGGATTATATTAATATGGCAGTTCTAAAATAAGATTTTGTTCCAAAGTCTTCACAGAAATATATAAAGTATTATTGCAAACAATACTAAGATGCTACTTTCAGAAAACACATATAATTCAAGACAAAATGAGAAGTTAGAGGAAGACATTAACTAGAAGAAAGAAAGGGATGAGAAAAAGAAACTGAAATTCGAAGGCAGATTTAGTAAAAAAGAACGTAGTTTTAGTTTATATTTACATTTTATATGAGAAGTAAAGTTACCCTTACATTTCTAGCAAAAATGACAAGAAAAAGACATAATAATTCTGATTTTATGCTGTAAATTGCTGTAAAATTAAAAACAATAGCATTAACAACACAAAACAGTTTTAGACTAAGAAGTTCTTCTTTTCCCAGTAAAATCTAAAATAAAGTTTCCTTTTTGCAACATGTATTCCATCAAATATAATTCATGAAAATATACTAGGGACACAAATTAAAAGTCTGGAATGTTTCTTGTACTACAAAAGAAAGAATTCAATAGGAAAACTCCAGCACATAGTTTAAATTTGGTAACTCCCTTGATCGAATAAGAACGAATTAGAAACTGTAGATTGTCTGTGTTTTGTTATTCTTATTTTTATCTTTAAACTAGACTAATAGAATCTACTTATTAGGGTTGTTCAAAGAATTAAATAATAAACTTAGCTAAGAATCTAGCATACTAAACAGTAAATAGACATTGATTATTATTATTTATAAAATAATAAATTGCTCCTCCTTAGATAATCTAAAATTACAATGAGTGATCAAAATATACATAGATGTTTAACTGTAAACATTTACTAAAATAAAAGACAAATACAATTAATCCCACTCAAAATATTGCTCATCATTTCTAACACATTTGTCCCTCTGTTCTTGTCACTTTTTGAAGCAGTTCTGGAAATCCACTGTCAACAATCTTTTTATGGAATATGATAAAATATACGCTGAATGGTGCTGTTGAGTGCCATACATTACACAGACAGGCTCATAAAAACTTGATAATTGTCCTCATCCACTTTATTTACCCGAACTGGCACCCTGAGTCATCCACTTTATTTACCCGAACTGGCTTTTCTCTGAAGTCACAATGATCATGAAAAGCAAACAATTTGAATCAATGCAAGACCTCAAGGTATCTATGACAGGTCAGAAAAGAACACTCATGAGTGATTTGCAGAACTGCTTCAGCAAGTACTAAGAAAGATGGGAAAAGTTTGTTTGAAGTGTGGAACAGTATTTTGAGAAAAATAATGGCAATGAGTCTTTTTATTGGTGTAATCTTTTTAAATTAAAAAGTGATGGTATTTTCCAATCACATTCCCCATTATTTCTATCGTCTCTTTTAATATGTCCTATGTGGTTCTGGATTAAAGGGGGAACTTGGTGAAATGAGTAGCTTAAGGGAGGTAATTATTTCTCATCATTAATAACAAAGTCATGGGCTTTACCAAGTAAACAGCTCAGTTGTCATAGGGATGAAACCAGTCTATAAAAAATAGGTTCACTAGACCATAAAGTTAAAGGTCAGTGTTTTCACATCTATGGAGAAAATAATACTAAGGCAACTTTCACGGACAGGAACGAACGTGAAAAAAAAGTTTGAGACAGTTAACAAAACGTGTGAATTAACACCTAGCCTGGAGGCTGTTCTATGCCAATAATCTGTTCATATTACCTAAACTAAGACAAACTGATATGAACACCATGAAAATTTAAAGCATAAAGTTATATAATCTAATTTATCACATGTCTACAATATGATCTATGATGCTTTTTGATGAATCTCCCAAATAATATCTCTAAAAATGATTGTGATGAAAAATTTACTCTGCAATTTCTCACCCACATGAGAAAAAAATAACAAAAACAGCTAAGAAGATGTGCATAATGGTAGAAAGAAATAAACAGCAAAATACTGAGCAAATTATTCAGATTCTGGCTCATATAGTACAGCAACCATGTGTTAGGATACAAAGTGACTCTACAGTTATTTGCTAAAAGTGATAGTATTTTTTAATAAAACCATGAATTGTTACTATTACCATGGAAGATGTTCTATGTTAGTTAAAGAACAAATAGAAAAATATTCCATCATTTTAGTATTATGGGGTAGCATGACTAATTCTAATTTTAAGTAAAACAAAAAAACTCTTACACTATGGACTAAAGACATGAAAAAAATCTGAACAAATAATACATCAAGCTTAATTCAGGTAATATGCACATAAATGAACAAATAGGAACATGCAGATTTGACATTTTTCATACACATGGTATCAGACTTCTGTTGCCAAACCACAAAATAAATCATAATATAATGAAATATAATATGAATGTATCAAATTTCTTTATTGTGAAATAACTTTGAAATATGAATTTGCATATACTACATTAAAATATAATTCGCTATAAATGTATATATATATGAAAATTAGCCCATTTCAGAATTGAATTTTTAAAATATTATTTGCATCCATATTTTAACATTAAAAATACTACTATGTATGTTTGACATGTTTAATAAGAAAAAAATACAACATTATACAATTTAGATTTACAGTCACCTAACTTTGAAAGCATGTGTACATTAGTCAGCTTTCCCTTGCTGGAACCAAACACCTGGCTCGCAGCATGGATCATCACGGCAAAAGTGTGTCTTGGATGAAAGATGCTTAGTTCATCACATCAAGCAAGCAGAGCAGGGGAGCAGCCTGAAGAGGATGGGTAGGGAACAGATATAAACCCCAAGGTCAAGCCTCCATGACCCAAGCAGATACATTCAGTCATGTGTTTCACTAATCCATTTGGCAGCTCGGAAGCCAATCAAATGGATAATTTACCTTAACACGATTAGTGTACCCGCTCCAGGGAGTCAGGAACCAGCGACTACCAGTGCCATGGAGGCAGTGAAAGGGAACCTGAAAGGCCAAGAGGGCCAAGACTAAGGTTCAGGCTGAGAAAGGCAGCATGCGGGGGGCCGTGCTCCAGCAAGACTCCAGCGCAGGTGCACCTCCTCAGGTGCCAGTAAATAACGCATGTCACCAAGATCAGTACTGGTGCATACCGACTATGTGTATTTTTGAAATAAATGTTAACTGCCATGAAGACTGGGGAGACTAAGTGACTGAGGATTCCGACTCCTGGCAGAATGGGCCGGCAAGAAGACTCAGGACCGCTGTGCGTGTGTCTCACGGGCAAGTAGCGAGAGCAGCTGCACAGATAAGGTGAGCTGGGCTGAGCAGCTGAGAATAAAGCCAGGTTCAGGCATTTCCACCACTCCTGTCTCTTCTCTCGGCTGCCTGAATCTCACGTGAACCTTTCCAGTATGAATCAGTGACAAGACAGGAGAGATAGGGCATCAGGAAGGTGATTTTCAGAGGCAAAGAATTATACTTTACAGATAAGAGACTTCAGGTTTGAAGGCCAGCCTGCATACCAGATTGCACAAGTATTTGTCTCTTTATAAAAATATCTTAGGTACATGTTTATCGTTATTATATGTTCTTGTGTTGTTCTCTCCTAAAAAGCTTCACAGAAAACAAATAAGGTGAAATTTAGTATTTAAAAAAAAATGTAGAGGCAGAAGTATCCAACACATTCATTGAGGTAAGTAATTTTCAAACAATTGTTTTAAATAGAAATGTTTGTGTGGAAGGGAAGTTCAACATAGAAAGTAGATAAGGAAGTTACATTTTTATTTGAGACAGTGTAGAGTTAAAATAAGCTGAAATTCTGCCATTAACATTTTCTTCTGATATCAGCTCCACATCCCTAATAAAGGTCCAGAATTTACTTCTTAAAATAACTTGTATTTACCAATTCTTTCTTCAACTGTATTTGAACAAACTTTAAAGTGTTTCTGTTAAATCATGTGCCTAAATTGTTCAAATAGACAGGACCCCTGGGACTATACACATGGTTCTTCCCTCAGGAAGTTGGTAAAGTAATTGGCATAGATTTGGTATTAATAACATGACTATGGTACTTTAGGAATTGAACTTAAATTATAGTTTTTTAATAGTATAGCAAGAGCCACTATAATGGATATATAGATAACATATGTATCCATTTTAGGTAGTTCCATGATATTTTTCAAATGCTTTAATTTATATAATATCTGATATGATTTGTATAGCACCTGATAGCAAATGTGATTCTACACACATTTATTTAAGTATTTTGTAGTTTTATTTTTAACAATCTAGTCCTTCCAATCATGTTATATATTTATAAATGATTGGTAAATCATAGCAAATGTTGCTTACAATTTTCTAGCTGGTTTTGCTAAATAGTATTTTTTTCATATAATTATGGGAGCTAAATATTTTCAACATTTTTCTTACAAAATACACATTTGTTTTTGAAACCCTGGTGTAGTTATCTTAACATTGATGTTTCATTGCATAATGTTTCCATACAAACAGATTCTCCTGAGGATTAGGAGAATTATTGGAGTACATGTGTCCACATGTGAGATCATATCATTGTATTTCTTTGTCAGTGTTCTCCCTCAAGGTCACACAGAAAGCTTTTCAAATTCAGCAAACTCGTCTTTCATTCTAGTTAAATATAGTATCTTTAAAATTAAAATGTGTTTATGAAATATTGAAAATTATATCTTCAAATACCCATTTTTCCGTGGCATTCAAAAATAGAAACATTTCTAACCAAATAACATTAGAGAACTTGAACAGTAAAATTGCAATTAGGTTAAAGCATTAAAATTCTAACAAAATTTAATTTTCTAACAATATTTGAAATTTCACTAAATATTCATTCTTCAGTGTTGTCATAATATCTTTATCTTTTTTATAGCTATAAACAGTTAAATTCTTATTCATTAATTAATTTGGTGTATGTTTTTAATTCACAATATGTACCTGTTTGGGGGAAGAAAGGTATGGGAGGTATTAAGTTTTCCTTATTTATTTGACTTAACAACTAAACCCATTTGATTTAATTCTTAAATTTAGATTTTTGCTTTTACAAATTATAATTATAATTAGTGAGATTAAAGGATTACCATGGTGAAATTACATAAAGTATTACACTTCAGTTAATATAACTATAATAAAAATCAACTGTTCATTCAGGGTTGCAAATAATAATTTTTTCAAATTGTATTCATATTTTATAACATAGGATACTACTTAAAAATGACATCAACAAAAATCATTAAGAAATAAAACATATTTCATTTGTGTTACTGAATACGGTGCACAAAATTAAAGTCTAATTCAATGAAAATAAAACTCTAAACTTGTTAGCAGAGCAAAGCATTCACTTGTGCAAGCAACTGCACTGAACAGAGATCAGAACGAGTAATGCATCAATCGCAAGTGAAGGTTGACCCTGCACTGTGTAATCACTACAGAATTAGCTGGTGCTTGTGCCATGAATAAATACCAGCTCAGAAATATAAGTAATAATAAACTTAAAAGACTTACACAGTATTACACATTATTCCTTCTCATTTATAGTTTCAACTATTGTAGATGAATATTAGTTGCTAAAACACATTAAATTATTTTAATGAGCATAAAAAACATGTAGCAATATCTTGCAGCACACCTGAAACACATTTGCTGTATAAATATGGAACTATGTATCATTGAAAATAATCATCTATGAAATATAAATTCTCATCCTTTATCTTCTTTTCATAAAAAGTTGAAGTCCAGACATTAGCAAAGCATATTAAAAATATCTAATATTTCCAGAGGTTCTATTACATATTAAGCAGTATTCTGTAAGCTATGTATATTTGATCTTATTTTAATTATTATCATGTAGGTTAACAAAATGTGCCCCAGGAGCAAGTCCCACTTCCCACCTGTTCTAAAGAGTATAGGTTATTGGCCTACTATCCCGTTCATTACTTTACAATTTATGTTACTGCCTTTCCTGATATAACAGCAGAAGTTAGTCTATGCAAACATACGAATAGCAAATCCTAATATGTTTGTAATCTGGCTATTTATAGAAGAGGTTGAGAGACGCTGACATAAGCAGTATGATTTTTATTTTTATCAAAGTTAAAATTATCAGAATAAAAGAACTGGAAACTCTGATGTAAAAGAAACTCAATTTTGATCAAATCCAGGTAATTAGCTTTCTTATGTTAAACAATGCAGAAGTTCAGAATATGAACTAAACAAGGATAGGATGGTAAAATTTGTATGTTTGAAATGTGCATGTATAATTTTTTTGCCTAAAACTTAAGGAAAAATTTACATAAATATTTTTTAGTTTACACAGAAACAATTCAGTCCAGAGGCTTTACAATAGAGTGTTCCTCTTTTCAGGTAAAAATTATCTTTATGAAGACAATAAAAGGCATCATGGTAGCCAATGTTGTTTTAGTATTGTATTATTTTGAAGGCCTGTATTGCCTTCATTGTATTGTTCTTTTATTGGTTTTATTCTGCTCTTTTTTGTTTGATTTTAATTATGCTTGATGGTATGGGCAGTTATTGTCAAGATAACAAGAGGCATATGGTAGCTATAATTGATTTTCTTTTATCTTGTTTTGAAGTCATGTACTATGTTCATTGTTTTGTTTTGATTGACTCTATTCTGTTTTATTTCATTTGGTTTTATTCTTTTCAAAATAAAATTAAAAATTAAAAAAATCATTGATTTTCACTATGTCAAATAGCTATCCTTTTTTCCTGTTTGAATGAAATGAATGACATTTCTTTTTAGTGTAAATATGTTCTGTCCACCTGAATTAGAATCCCATTTCCTCTGACACTTCGTCTTTCCTCTGTTAATTAGCCCCATTCTTTACAGATCACTTTTTGGAAAAAATTGCCTGTAATGATCATGTTCATTTTTTACCTCTAATCTATAGTACATCTCACTGTAGTCTGGCACCCATCTCATCCAATCTAGTGGAAAGGTTGTGGTCAACTTCAGAAAGAATATACTCACAGGCAAGATCATGAGACAGATTTCAATCTTTATATTTGAATCTTGCATTTTTCATTATCAGATGCCCTGTAGTAAATGAATTTGAACATTCGGTTCACTTTTGTGAATTCATGTTCTCCTTTTTTCTCTCCATTTTTCACGTTTCTTCTCTTTCATACTGAGAGTATTTCTCTGCTCATGTTACAAATATTAAGTGTTTTCAATATTTAGAAATAGAACTTTTGGTTTATTTTGTCTACTCTGGATAGTTTTATTGATTACTATACTGTTAATATCCACACAACTATTGGCATACATTTTAGTTATATTTTCCTGTAAAGTCTAGAATTATATCCAGTGGCATTCCCTATATTTTGAAAATCAAATAGAAATCCTAACAAAATCCTCTAACCATGTCCTACACAATTTTACGTGAACAATTTCCCCACCATTCTCAACAAAATCTTTCCTATTTGCTTTCCATCATACTATTTTTACAGCCACAGTGATCTCTGCTTTTCTTCTGGCTGGTAAGGTAACTTAATTCATCAGCAACTTTACATATTTAACTCTGTCTAAAAAGTTTAGAACTCATGCATCCACATTACATTCCTACTCAATATTAGCTCAGCAAACACATCCTCTCTTTCTGCCATCAAAAATCGCTTAATTAACAATACATAACTAGTATTCTGTAAAATCTTTTTTATCATAGCACTTAATACTACTAGCCATATGTCATTTATTTATGAGTTTTCTTGCTTTGTAAATTTTTGTTGTTTTTTTAATTAGAAAATAAATCAGGAATGATAGAAATATCTTACACTGCTGATTCCTGAAAATCTAGGAGAATGTCTAGAATAAAGTAAGCTTTCATAAAATAATGAATGAATAAATAAATATATCATTGGAGGTATTGAACTTGGGTTGGAAAAAGATCAAATGAAGACAGATTCTAGATATATGTCAATCCATTTGATGTATGTAATGCCATTTGTAGTTTCATAAGATAATGAAAAGAACATATTTGAGAGAAAATTTATTCTATTTAATTCAAACTAGGTCAAAACACGTCCTCCTTTTAAATGCTAAAATATATAAATAATTCAAAAATATTCTAAGATATAATTTCAGATAACAGACAAATTATTTGAAATTATACTGATCTTCAACATATATATGTGAGTTTTGAATTCCATTAATTCTCATGAAAATATCCTAATTTCTCTCATGTGATTTTCTGTGGTCTTCATACTTTTGGCTTTTGCTCACCTAACTCTTTTCAATTTAAAGTCTTTAGATAATAATTATGTGAATCATTGTCCTCCCCTTTATCTAATTCACTTCCTCTGAGTTTATCCTTTTGCCTAGTCCAGAAGTAAACTCCTGAGTCCTGGTACCATCTTATAAAATGCTCTTCTATAATGTTTACAAGCAATACATCGTTCTCTAGGTGTTTACTAAATCAGAACAGCTATCAACTAAGTTACTTTGCAGATCCATTATGATATTTGAAATAAAAAGCATAGTATTGTAATTTAAGATGAACTGGTCTACAGAAACATAGTCTAATGGACTTAATTTAGTCAGTCAATCACAATTGTGGATGCTGCCAACAAGGGCTCGAATTAGTGCCAACATCGATTGGGATTCTTTTCTGACAATTGTTTTATGGGTCCTAAACAGAATGCATAATAACATTGAGCACGAAGGAATCCTGCTGTTTCCTCCTTCAATTATGACCAACTACCATTTTCTGTAAATCTTTGCATCCATTCATTTTCTTTTCTAGCTTGTTACCGCATTGATTCAAAGTCCTTGATTTTTTGTTAGTTGCATCTTATCCAACAGTTATCAAATATCTTGCTGAGATTTAGGTAAAAAACTCCACTGTCTTTACCTAATTTCCTTTTCTCCTCACTGCAAACACTTGATCCAACCTCTCATGTCTTACCCTTATTTTCCTTATACAAGATTGTCAAACAGTGCACTTGATGCTCTTCACTTAAAAGCCTGCCTGTTTGTTTATTGTAATTGAAATTGTTATCCAATATCAGGTTCAAGAAGTGTGCTTTTTTTATTTTGCTGTTGTTTTCATTATTCACTTTTAAAGTTGTTTTAACACAAATTCATTTCTATTTTCTATTTGAATTCCAGGAGTGAATAAAGTTGTATGCTTCACAATTTCAGGCCCCATGTTTGCTTCTTTTCTCAGATTACTCATGAGTCTCTCTCTTTTTTGTAACTCTTCACTACCTGGATGCTTTTTTGAACCACAATTCATACCAAACTCTTCCTATTTCTCTCTTTATTGCTTTCCTTCCTTGTCTATCCCTCCCCTCAACAGTAGTTTGAACACTGGTGTTCACTAGAACTTTCAATTTGGGTCCATTATTTGTCTCTTATTATATATATTCTCTGGTTATCTCATTTATCCATCTTTCAAGTCCTATTCTTTCCCTTAAAACTGTTATCTACTTGTTCACTACATATTGATATCTTGTCTTTTCACAAGAATCCAACATTCGTATAATTGGCCTCATTTTTCCCTTCATACTCCTGACCTCTTCTATTACTTAATGTTAATGTCTTCAACTTCATTGCCCAATCCAGAACAATGACAGTCATAGCAATCACTCTTTTCCCTTTCTTTGTGTTAGAGAATGCTTTTCTCAATTCTGCTTCTTTTGGAGAGTAGAAATGAAACTGAGAAATCTCAAATGATCGTGTAAAGATTGTAACCAGGGTTCTTCGGTCCATTCATTACAGAGAGCCTTCTGACAGACACCTGCACACAGGAACCAAAAAAATACATTTCATGTCAGTTTTTATAACCTGTTCATCACTCTCCATCATGTAAAGTCAAACTTTAAGCCCCTTAGCTTTAAACACAAAGTTCTACCCACTGTGTCTCTTGTGGTTTGTGTGTGTCCCCACCAGCATTCCTGTGCTAGATGCTTGGTGCTGTGATGAGACCTTGCAGAGTTGTGTGGCAGTGACAAATCTTAAGCCACTGAGGGTTCTTACCCAGGAATGGATTGATTAAGATTTCATGAGACTCCCTGAGTTCTCTACGTATCATGTAGGTACCAGTTTTAGTTTTGTGCTTTCCTTTGTGTCTTTAACATTTTCCAAATTAATAACTTTGCTTCCAGAAATGCATATTTGATTGCCAAATAAAATTTTCCTGTATTCCAATCACCATGTCAAACTCAACACATGCAAGTTTGAACTTGAATACTCTTTCCATGATGTGATTCATTCCAGTAGTTAATACTTCTGTGATAAAACGTATCCTTTATTCAGCTGCTAGATCCACAAACCTAAAATTCACACCCCTTGTCATTTTTTAAAATTTTTTTTAATTTTATGAAAAAAAAGGTAAAACAGTTTTATAACAAAATAATAGAAGGAAAGCAATAGTTAGAACATTGCATATTACCATCTTCAAATTAGTTATTCTGAGTAGAAGATATAAGCACAAAAAATTCTCCAATCAATATTAGCAAAAACCTTCCTTTTCAGTGAACTGAGACACTAGTAGTATAACTAACTTGCATTTTTCCCTCTATGTTCTCTTCCTTCCTTTCCCCTTTCCCCCATCATAGTTCATTTTTCATTTTAAAAAATTTCTTCTCATTTCACAATATCTATTGCACATTTTAGACCTTCTTTACTCTCAATTGCTCACACCAAGGAGACAATATGATGTTTGCAAATGTGAGTCAGATTTATTTCACATATGAGTATGGTTTCAAATTGCATCCATTTACCTGTAAAAAGTCTCAAGTGTATCCTTCTTTATGGCTGAGTAGTACTCCATTATATAAAAATGGCACATCTTTATAATCCATTCCTTGGTTGATGGGCATTTGGGTTGTTTCCAAGATTTAGCTATTAAAAATTGTGCTGCTATAAACATGGGTTCACATATATTGTTCCCATCTTTTTTCTAAATAGAGCAATCCTCAATAAATCAATTTTTAAAACTACATGATTCTTTCTGTAAAGAATGTCTTTTACCTGTTTTTTTTTCAGTTCATATCTACCTCATTGAGCAAGACATCTTCCTCTCCAGTATTCTACTGCAGCAGCCTTGCAAATATTACTCCATGCATATACAGCTTTTCCTTTAATTGATTCAGACTATTGAAATCTTATTAAATATAAGAAGAATGGACACCTAGAAATAAGAAAACCTAAATCACAAGAGATTATGTATATATTTAATAAATGTTTACAATCCACAAATCTTACAATGTGGAGATTATTCTGGTTTATGTGAAGGAGCACAATGTAGTTGCATAGGTTCTTACCAAGAGAAAAAGGTAGTCAGAAGGGAGCATCAAAGATGTGGCTGCATAATCAAGAACAAGGTTGGTTCTGCTGGCTTTGAAAGTAGAAGAAAGGGGCCATGAGCTAAAGAAAGTCAAGGAGAGACAAGGACAAATTTCAGAAGCAGGGAAAAACATTGAAGTGGATTTCCCCCTACATCCTGCATGAGGAATACATACTTGCTAACACTCATTTTAGTCCACTGATTCAGAATTTAAAACAATAAAGTTGTTCTCTTTTAAGTCACTAAATTTGTTGCAATGGAAAACTAACATGCTAAAAGCCAAATTCTCTATCATTTCTTTCCCTTTGTAAATGTTATTATATAACTTATAATTCTTACCTTCTGATCACAAATTATGTATCATTTGCTGAGCAAAACCTGAGTCCTCTCTCTTTCTCTCTCTCTCTCTTTCTGTCATAAACTATTTATCTAGCATCATAGTTAAACACTATCACTGAAAACAATTTTAATGTACTGATAAATCATGTAATTATTGTGGAGAATCTCATTCCTAAACTAGATTGTGAGTCCAGAAGAGCAGATGGCTCATCTGTAAACTCTGCTTTTTATGTTCAGAGCTGCCAAGAAGTCTTGTACTTACTAGGTAGTTGTATTTCTTAAATAGGTGAAAGAGGGGCTGAATGAGTGCATTGATTTTCTTCCTTCTGTGTAATATCAATGTAAAATTTTTGATAAATCTATTCCCTTATTTCCTCATAAAACTTCAGTGGTATTAATGTTACGTTATTGTATCTAATTCACAGTCAGTAAAATTGTACCCTAGATTATCTAAAATTTTATGCTAAATTTGTTAGATAGGTAATGAACAGAGCTATAAGATGAAACTGGATCTTTGTTGAAATACTAAATGCATTGTTTCACTGTAAAGTAGATCTTTTGAAAGATGCTACTGTAGCTTTCAACAGACATCAGGCCATCTATCTTACTGGAGTCCTGGTGATAGTGTAAGGCATCTAGAAATACTGAATAAGCTGGATATGATAGCTTTTAACTTATCTTTTTATATCTAGCAGCTAATATAATGTTATGCACACAAATCACCCAATAAGTATATTTTGAACAAAAATAAATGAATTATAAATATTTTATATCTCTACCTGATTTTAATTGAGATGAAAAGAATTTCTGAGTTGAGAAACATTGGAGAAAAAAATTAGAAGATTCTAGGTTTTGAGTAAGATTTGAGGGTTCATGTGTAGGAGGCTTCATCCTTAGTGCAGTAGTGTTGAGGTGGTGGAAACTTTAAAGTGGTAGAGATCATTTGCACTTGGAAAGGGGTGAAGTAAATTTGTGAAGCTTTGATTATTTCTCACAAGGGCAAGTTGTTACAAAAAGAGCAAGCCAGACCTCTGGGTATCTGTCTTCCTGTCTTACCATGAGACACATACATTCCTATCTTTATGTCACCTGCTGTGACATTATCCAGATAAAAGCTGAGTAAAGGACAGTCATGCTCTTGAACCTCCAGAAGTGTGAACTACATAAGTCACTTTTAAAAATAAAGCAACAAAGTGTTGAGCACCAGGCATTTCGTTACAGCAACAGAAAATGAAATAATACAGCAGATAAATTTCTCAGTTGTATAAGTTTTATCTAAAATTACATCTGATATCTTCCCTTCTCTAGTTCCTTTATATCTTTGGGGGGAGGCAGAGAAAATAAGACACTTCTATCTCATAATATATTTCCATGATTGTCCTGAACAGTAGGGGAAGGGATAAAATAATGGAGTTTCTTAAATTAATGCAAATTTATTTGTGTTTAACTTTTGTAGATCTGAAAAAAAGAAATAAATGGAAGCAAAGAGACCCATTGTTTTATTAGTGTCTAAAAGAAAAAGGAAGTAATTAAAAAACAGAAGAATTGAAAATGGAAGTGCATACTTTCTCCAAAACAAATACTTGATATTAGATTACTGGGTTCATTTTCCTTAAGTTTCCTAGGAAATATAATGTACATTTTCATCATTCTTTCACTGATAGTTGTACATCTGTATCAACACAACCAAATTCATCATAATTTCTCAACTTTGGTAAATACTACTATCATATGTATATCAGTCAGGATTCACTAGAAGAACAAATTTAATAAACATACACTACATGCACAGAGTTAATAAATATACCATATGTATACACACATATATTTATATATACAGAGAGAGAGAGAGAGAGACAGGGGAATAAGAATGTGAAAAGGCCATCTGCACACTGGAGGAATCATTGGAAAGTCAAAGGCCTGGAGTTCATTTCAGAGTTTGGTACAGGTCAGTATTGGAAAACCAAAAGGTCTGCATTGGAAGACTGGAGTTTGAGATTAAAAGCAAAATGTTTGCACTGAAAGTCTGAAGGAACTGGAGAAGGACATCCAAAGGCAAAAATGTAGACCTGAGCTGCTCCAAAATAGCAAAGGGGGCAAAGAGCTTTTTTTTCTCTCCCTTTGTATTCCATTGAAACTACAAGCCTTGGCCAGTGGCAGCCACACACGGGATGGGATTTTCCTCTTTAGTCTGCAGCTTACAAATCAATAATACAGATACACCAACAAATGTGCTTCCCTAATCTTCTAGGGGTTTATTAATTCATTTAGATGGACACTGCAATTAACTGTTTCAATATGCCCATGAGCCTGGAGTCATTTAAAAGGTTTGCCTATTTGAGACAATACTATCACTCACTAAAGATTTTTAAGAGTAAAGTAAAATGTGTGATTCAAACTATTCCACATGTAGCTGGTATATTATTGGTGTTAATTCTTTCTAATTTCTTGACAGAAAATTGTGAGGTAGGGTAGCATACAGTGGAACACCATTGGCTAAATAGATGGGAATTGGAAATAAATCCCAATTATGGTTTATTAGCTCATTTTTCTCAGCTATTTCATGTGGATAAAAAAGTGACTTGTTTCATAGAGTTCTTTAAGGAGTAATAGGGCAAGACAGGTGAAATATTCGTTATAATACCTGGTCTGCTAATCTCCAGATACTTTCAGTATGAATTTCATTATTTCATAATTTCTTTGATCATGTTTTCATTGTTAAACATGGAATATTATAAAAATATCGACAAAATGAAATATTTAATGGTGCACTTACCAGTTATATACTGAAATTTCTTTAAAGATATTTAATTTTTACTATCCTGAACAAAGACTATAATCTTTTTATAGATCATTAGTATAACTGGCCACATAATTGATTTCATTGAAACTCGTTTAAACAAACTTTTTTTATGTATTCTGAGTGACAGCTCATTATATCTTTATCTAAGAATTCTGGGGTGTTACCTACACTACTAATAACAAATTTATCCATGGAAGGTATTTGCAGTTTATTCATAGGCTTTCATTTTTCTGCTATAACAGAATACATGAGATTAAGTGGCTTTTTTTGAGACGAAGTGACTTAGTGAACAGAAATGTATTTTTCCACAGATCTGTAGGCTGAGACATCAAAAAATGTGGGGCAAGCTTCAGGCAAAGTCCATCCTGGCAGGAGCAGGGCTGAACTCTTATCCTCACGCCCTTCACAATTTGAATTCATTCATTCATTCTGATGCACCGTTCATAATTTACCTGCCTTTTATAAATACCAGCTCTTAACACAATTGTATTTGGGATTATGTTTCTAAACTTGGGAGGACATATTTAATCTATATAAATTAACAGTTCTGCAGTTTCAATGAATAAATGGTATGAAATGGACTTTGGCTAATGAACACTCTCATTCCTTCTTAGAAAAGAGTGCTTATAAAAAGAAGAGTATATGTTTTTAATGAGTCTATGCTCTTTTAACTTTCACAACTGAATCACTGTTTTGTAAATAACTATGTAATACAAAATAGGGAAAAGCTTCCTAATAAATCCTTTCCTTAGCACACAAAGTTGTTATTTCAAGGATAGATTTCAATTTTAGATTGTACACGTATCATTTGTTTGGTTATTTATTCATTTTTGATAGATTTATTAAGTGTTGCTATATTTTTATATTAAATCTCTTAAATATTTTTATTATTTCATATAATTGTTAGATCAAGGACCTTCATTTTTCTCAACAAACTACCAGTCATGATGCAACAGTTACAGTAAAATAAATGATAGTAATTCTTATAGGAATATTGAGAATGGTGGTTTGAGAAAGCAACTCTTACCAGCAGTTTAATATTTTTATATGTGTATCAATGTATTCTTATTTTTCCTATAATACATTTCCATTCTAATGCCAAAAAAATTCAAAATATTAGGACAAGATAAACATTATGTTTGTGATCAACTAAGTATCACATACATTTAAATGTCATTGATTATAAAATATATGTTCAATGTTATTTCAAACTAAAATCTATTTGATTAACTTATTTAGAAAACTGTACATTTGTTTTCCACTTAGGATGCCCCAGAATTTTTAAATTACCTTGTACCACAAGAATCTATTTCTATTATCTTTGTTTCCCTCCAAAAATCATTGTTCAGAACAGTGAGCCAATTTACTATTAGCTCCATTGATCCTTTCTACTGATCTTGCATGACTTTAAAGAATTTTGTCAAAAGCTTTCCAACATCTAAGTTAAAATCCTCTTTAACTCTCTTCCCACATTTATCTACCTGGAGTGAAGTCCCTGAAGAATTTCACAAAAAATAGTGTGTAATTTTTTTATTCCCTAAATGTGTGTTGCCTCTTCTTAATCAAGCTGAGCTTTTCAAAGTGGTCCTCATTTGATCTCTAAAAATAGTTTCTGAAAGTTTCCACTATAACAGAACTTAGAGAAAACTCTCTGAAATATCCAGAAGTACTTCCAAGACTGGCCATCAGTTAATATTTTTGCTTTGGTCACAAATATAAAGTGATGTTTTCTGAGTGGAGAAAAATTGTAACATATTGTCAAGCCAAAAAGATACATGCCTTTTTAATTTACAATTTAAATTTGTGTTAAGGATATTTCAATATATAAAAAAAATTATATATAATATATTTTATATTAGTTAATCATTATATTGTGGTGTTTTTTTTGTTGCCATCCGGTAATAATCTTTCAGGCACAATAATTGTTTCACTGGAGAAGATTAGAACACTGATACACATTACTGAAATGAGAGGAAGAGAACATTACCAGTTCTCAGATTTATCTTAAAACTTTTAAGTTACTACTGTCATTTCTTGGCAATTCAATACCTCTGCTCAATATTGGGTATTCAGCCACAGAAATCATACATGATTTTTGTTTTGAATTATTTTTTTAAAAATAAAAGACTCTTTGCTCCTTGCTCTGGATAAATCTGTGACTATGGGTGAATAGCTCAAAGTATGTAAACCTCAGATCCCTTCAAAGAAACAGAAAGACTATTTGAAAAACTGTGGAAAATAAATTGGGTAACTTGGAAGAAATGGATGTGTCTAGAAACAAATGAACTTCCAAGACTGAATCAAAGTAAACATCTTTAACAAACCAATAAAATGGAGCTACAAATAACGAGAATATTTACAAAATCATATTATGTGACCAGTGTCACCAAGATACCAAAGTAAGACAAAGGTACCTCAAAAAATGAAAGCTACTTGGCAATATTTCTAATGAGCCATGGAGGTTAAAATTTTCAGTAAGATATTTAAAAAAACAAATTTAACAACCTATCAAAAAGATTATGCACTGTAACCAAGTAGGTTTTAATTCTAGTATGCAAAATTTGTTCAGAATACACAATTAATAACATGTGATTATCTACATTGATACAAAAATCCTGACAAAGTTCACTATATTTTCATGATTAAAAGAAAATAAAACCTTTCAATCAAACGGCTTGGCTATTTATGAAAAATACATAGATAACTTTAAATCATTAAGGAAAAACTGAAATATTTTCCACTAAGATCTTGTACATGGATAGGATGCCAATTCTGTCCTTCCCTACACAGTATGGAAAGTACTGGCAAGAGAAGCCAGAACAAAAAAAGAAATAAAAGACATCCAAATTTAAAGGAAAGAAATGAAATATTCTCAGTTTGCAGACAATGTAATATATGTAGAGAGCTCTAAAGATTATGCAAAACTGTTGTATTAATAAATGAAATCAGCAGAGGACACAAAGAATGTTTGAATTATTTTACATTTTTCATTGATTATGACAAATGTGCTTGAAAAAATTAATAGTCTCACTTTTAATGTCATCAAAATTATAAAATATTAAAGAATGCATTGCAAATTATAAAGCATTGACAGAAGAAATTGAAGACACATATATCTGGAAAGGTATGCTATATTAATGCATTAAAAGATTAAATATTGTTAAAATATTCATAGTACTAAACAACATCCTGACTCACTCTTACATTTACAAAACTCAACAATATCTTTCAAGGAAATAAGAAATCTAAGATTTATACAGAAGCACAAAGAAAAGGAATAGTCTAATCAATCTTGAAATAGAAACAAACAGCTGGGCGTGGTGGTACACACCTGTAATTCCATCACCTGGGAGGCTGAGGCAAGAGGATCTTTGTGAGTTCAAAACCAGTCTGAGCTACAAAGTGAGTTCAAGACCAGCTTGAACTGTGTAGTGAGACCCTGATTCAAAAAAGACAAAAAAAAAAAAAAAAAAAAAAAAAAAAAAAAAAAAAAAAAAAAAAAAAAAAAAAAAAAAAAAAAAGGAAAAGAAAAAGAAAAAGTAAGAAAGAAAGAAAGAGAAAAAACAAATACATATGCATAAATTTTCTTGAGTTCAAATTATATTAAAAAGCTATAATAATCAAAACAAAATCAAAACAGAATGGTATTTGCATAAAAAGAAACACATACAAATAATACAGAATAGAGAATCAAGATGTAAATACAAACCTGTACAGCCAACTGATGTTTTTAAAAGTTGCCAAGAAAAAAATTCGCTGGGTAAGGATAATCTCTTCAAACTGTTTTTGTCAAAGCAGAGTATCTACATTCCATACAGTGAAACTGGATCTTTATCTTACACCACACAATGAAATAAACTTACAATAGATTCAAACCTAAAAGTAAGACATGACTAAATCTTTTTATAGGAAACATAAGGAAAAACTGCTTGATCATGGTGTTGGGGCTGAGTGTTTTGGACAGGATATCCAAGCTTAAGTGACAAAAGCTAAAGTGAATCAGAGTGAAGCAATATCAATAAACAGTGGCTTCCATGCATTATATTAGGCATCACGTTCAAAATAGGCTTTGCATAGATTTTTGTTTTGTTTGTTTGAGATAGAGTCTCACTATGCAGTTAAGCATGACCTTGAACTCACTATGTAGCTAAGGCTTGGTTTGAACATACAGCAATTCTTCTGCCTCAGTTTCCCAAGTGGTGGGTTTAAACGTTTGTGTCTACATGCCCTGCTTATCTTATTCTTCTGTGCTTAGCCTTTTCTGTCCTCACTTGCCATTTACAAAGTTAGTTCTCTTTTAACTTTCTCTATGTATGTTAACTTTTGGGACTACCCTGTTGAATTCATTTTCTCTCTTACATTTTGTAAGAGACTTATCTCACTGTACTAAATAATAAATAGTAGTATTGATTTCATATTATTTTGGTATATTTAGTTTATTACTTTCCTTGTTACATTGCATTACTTTGGACATTTAATTTAATATTAAATTGTAATCGTTTTGTTTGTATCATTATTGTTATTGTGAAATCAATTATCTATAATATTTTTATGAAATGCCTTGGACCTATAAAGAATATAAAAATAAAGGACACAGACTGATAAACTAAATTGTTTAAGAAATAAAATTTACTCAACATGCACCAAAGACTTTGATATAATTCCTCAACTATAAAACTACTATGAAATATTTCTTGATGTTGGTCTGGGAACTGATTTTTTTGTATATGAAAGCACCAGAACAAAGCAAATTAGACAAGTTGGATTGCAGGAAACTAAAAAGATGCTGTACTCCAAAATCAATAATCAAAAAATTGAAGAGAAATTTAAAGAATGGGGGAAAATATTCACAAGCAATACATCTGAAAAAGAATCAGTATAGAACATACTCCATAAACTCATAAAACTCAATAGAAAAAAAATCAAATTACATTTAAGAAAAAGACCAGAATAGCTACTTTTGAAAAGTAGATATTAAACTTGTCAACAGAGAACTGAGAAAGTGTACTAATAATCACAGGAATATAACTTTAAAACCACAGAAGTATATTATCAAAAAATCAAATAGAAAATTAGTGTTGCTGAGTATGTGAAGAACACAAAATCATTTAACATTGTTAATGGAAATATAAATTGTGGAAACATATGGAGAATATTATGAAGAATCCTCAAAAGATTGAAAATAGGACTGCTTTTTATACTAGCTGTCTTATTGCTGGATGCCTATCCAAAGGAAACAGTATCAGTATGTTGCAGAAGGATCTGCATTCCACATTTATTGTAGATTATTCACCATAGCCAAAATATGGAAACAACCTCTATGCCCATCAATGAGTGGATGGACATAAAAAAGTGGAGACAAATGAAAATATGAAATATGAAATAGTGTAGTAAAATATGAAAATAATATAGTATTTTTTAAAACTTAAAATAGAAAACAACACTGACATTTAGGACAGTATGGTTGAATCTGGAAGACATTATGCCAAGGGAAATAAAACAAAATCCCAAATGTGAATATAACATAATCGCATTCAGTGAAGCAGAGTCTAAAGTACTGGTTGCCTCTGGAAGGCAGTGTGGAGAGAAAAATTTTGAAACTTCAATTAAGTTTCAGTTTTGTAAAATTAATAAATCCCAGAAATCACTGTGACAGTGATTAACAGTACTATATCACATTTTGAAATTTACTAAGAGGGTAGATCTGAAATGTTCTTAGTGCCTAAAACAGGAAAAATAATAAACACTATGCGACATGATGAATCCTTTAGCTTAATTGTGGAGATTTTCACAACATGTAAATATATAAAACAAATTCTATAAGTTAAAATACAGAATTTTTGTCCAATTTATGAAACACACGAGTAAAAGTAAAACATAAGGAGAAATAGAAAACATGAAACTATGACACTACAAATGAAGTTAGTGAAGGGCAAGTTTGTGGAAAGTGATGCAGCAGTATTATATCACAAGAAGCTCTGAGTAGTATGAATTTTAGAAATATATGTAGAGTCTGAGTGATAGACATATTAAGGGCCTAGAACATGACAATGATTCCAAGGTTTAAGCTTATCCATAAATTCAAGATACATAAATTTTATGTGCACTGCTTCTTATGTCAATTTTCACCTCAACAAGGTGATTTTAGAGTTTAGAAAGTAATAAATGGAGAACTTCATGGCTTCTTGCTATACCTTGAGTCTTGCTTGGTTTGAAAAGTCATGTGTCAAAGGCTTCGTCACCAGCCGGTAGCATTATTGGGAGATGACAGACCCTTAGGAGCTGGAGCCCAGTGAACAAAAGTAGGGTCATGGGCAGCGTTTCCTTAAAGGAGAAATTGGGAATCACCCCATTTGCCTCTTTCTTTTATGTTTTCCTACAGCAACGGATTATGGTGCCTACTATACTATGAGCTCCTGCTATAATGTACTGTGTTACCAAAAGACCAAATTAACGGGAGCAAGAGACTATGGACTGAAACCTCTGAAACTGTGAGCTAAAGTACAATTTTCTTCATTATGTTGACTTTTCTCCATATTTTGCCATTCAAACATTTGGTACCTTTAAACATTAAGAGAATGTGAGCCTATTCAAACTAGTGAAATGCAGCTAGGAAGTACATGAATACAAGGGACAAATTTGTGATTATAAAATTAAAACTAACTTCATTAGGGCTAATTTTATGTGTTGTCTCTAAGAATTTGGAATAATCTTTGAACAGTATCTGCTTTTATATTTATTGTTTACAGAGACCTACTTCTAAACCAAGTTCATAACCTTTATTATTCATTTATTTATTTATGACTTTTTAAGACAGAGTATCACTGGGCAGTTCAGGCTTGCCTGCAACTCACTTTGTAGCCCAGGCTGTCCTTGAACTCTCAGCAACTCCTGCCTCAGCCTCCTGAGTGCTGGAGTTACAGGCATGTGCCACCACTTCTGGCTTCATAATCTATTTTAAAGCAGATGATCCAGCTCTAATTCCATGAAAATGTCTTTTATACAGTTATTTCCTTTTTTCTGTCCATGTTCATTTCCATTTTCTTCATTGTGGTTCCTTCTTACTTGTCTTACACAGATTTTTGGAAAATATTAAATACCCAAGATTTGTATTTTTTGTTTTACTTCATCTGTCAGCTTCTGATACTAGGAAATATCAGTTGGAATCTCACTGATCATTTCAGTCATGAGAATTTCAGTTGATCTATCGTTTTCTAGCATACTACTTACTGAATTGTCTTTTTTTATTTTACACAATATGGCATCATCCTGTGTACAATATATTATCTACTTACCACCTTCAATCATTTTCCTGAAATTTCTATTCATATATTCAAAAGCAGTGTGTGATACATTCTATTATTTTTCTGTAAATATCTCAACTGTCATTGTTTCACTTGGTGGAAAGAATATAATTTTCACTCCAATTAATGTTGAATATAATATGTGCTTTGGCCTATGGGTGGTTGTGGAGGAGATGATATACTCCATATGTAAGCAGGTAATTTACAAGCTCTTGGTGCTTTGCTGTGAATCCTTAGAGTTCTACACTTTTCCATAGGAACAGCCCAGATCCACCAAATGCATTACTTCAGATCTGCAGGTACATAAGCAATAAATAAATTGAAGACACTTGTTTTAATAGACACTATCATAGGATAATATAAACAACAATAAAAGTGTATAGGAAGGACATCTATCCTGGATTTAATATTCAGCAACTCTTATGATTGATGTTTGAAAATTAAATAATTCACCAAAAAGCTCTGTGAACAGGAAATCTTTCAGTAAAAGTCATTTAGTGTCCTTAACTACACTGTTTGCAAAGTGCTGCTAAGAGGAAATTTTGAGGGTCAATGAGTGCATGACAGAGGAAGAAACAAGAGGGTTAGGGTCTCCTCTCTTGAATGCTGTCGTTGCTTTCTCTGATGTAGTAATTTTGACTTCTATATACACAGAATATTCAGTATTTCAATACATTTCTCTGGTCAGTCACTGTTTTTCCTTCAAGTATTACTTTTGGTCTAAACATCCTGAAGCAGTTTGTTCATCATTTCGTTCTTTACTTTCAGTGTTACATACTTTGCCACTACTGTTTCTTCTGCCCCATTGGGATTCAGTCATATCAAACTTTTACAAATAATTACAATGTGATTACTGAGCCTTCTCCAGGAAGGCATTTTCTGCCTCTAGTTAGATATCCTATGCCAATAATATATATCTTAAAGATCATTTTTCTTGGCCAGGGATCTACTTCAGTGGCCTAAGCGCCTGCCTGGCAAGCACAAGGTCATGAGTTCAATCCCCAGTGCCGCAAAAACAAGCAAACAAAAAAAATCATTTTTCTTGAGCCAGGTGTGGTGGCCCACACTTGTCATTTCAGCACTCAGGAGGCTGAGGCAGGAGATCACCTTGAGTTTGAGGATAACCTGGGCTACCTAGTGGGTACTGTATAGTGAGATCTGGTCTTGGCAAAAAAAAGAATCATTTTTCTTTTATTTAGTGGTCCTTAGAGATAAGGGATTGTGCAGTATTTGACTGTATCTGCCACATTATAAGAAATCTTTAAATGTGAAATTATGATTTTTTCTATGCTGAGAATGTCCAATTTGTAGAGCCTCGTTTTCCTTTGTATAACATTGATGCAATGAAGATACTTTATGAACCTGACTACATGAAGTTATTTATTTACTTTTTTTAACTTATGAAATGCATTTCTGTCAAAAAGCCAGGATAAAATACTAGGTCAAGGGAAATCTGAAAATGCTCTAAAATAATATAACAAAACAAACCAACTCACTTATAGATTGACTGTAAGACTTTTGAAGTTCCTCCATCTCACAGGACAAGTGTAAATCTATGCATACTATCAAAAAAGAGAAAATATAGTATAATTTTCTTGATGATAAAGTCTATAAAAGGTTTATATTGTAAATAATACAACACTGCAAAACGTACCTCCCTACATAAATAGTAAATGAGGTAATCTATGATTCTTTAGCTTTTTTGATGAGTAAAATAAATGTCATTTAAATTTAAAAATTTTCTATGATATATATACAGTATAATGCTATATATTATATTTATACTACATGTTTTTTAGATCTTCTCAAATATATAGTTCAACTACAATTTGTATGATTATTTTCAATATGCTGACAATGAATCTCTGAGCATTCTGGAAAAACAGCAATTTAATTTTAACCTTTTTTATTACATAGTGCCCATATGGTTTCAAAAGTAGACATGCAGATGAAAACCCTGTGCTAATGCCATCAAATTAGTAATAAATTTTATATCTAAAAAATGCATTTTGTGAATTCACACTTTCTGTAGACTTAGAAATTACTATTAGCCAAAATGTTCAAATTCTTTCATCAATTTTATCAATATTTAATTTATAGTAGTTAATGAAAAATGTAAAGTAGATTTTAAAGTTATCACTTGAAAGCAAATAGCATTCATTAAAATCAAGAGAAGTGTTTACAAAATGAAATTGAAATAAACAACATTCCAAGTCATTAGTTGAACTGTGTAAATTGTCACTCACATGACAGTGATAATAGAATAATTTATTTCTAACATTAATCATAATGTGTGTGCAATTTATTCTTATTTCCCTCAAACTTTTATTGAAAAATACATTTATCAGTAGATTATCTTACCTTTTGAACCAGTTTTAATTGTTTAATTCTTTATCTGTCAGAAAATAAGTCAAAATACAATACAAAGGAAAAATGAATAGGTAGGCTTTTTTACAACTGCTGTCAAGTTGTCACATTTAAAAACATTTCAGCTTGTTTCAGGATGTTTCAACATTTTAAAAAAAGTATGAATATTTACATTCTTAGTTCAGACCTTAGTTATTTTATTATAAAATTCTTATCCAATTAATACAGCTGTTAAATTACCTTCCCAGATAACATTGGCCCAAGTCACAGAAAATGGGAAACAAGGTAAACCTTTGGGATCTTACTCTTCCCTATAGTTGCAGGATTGCCTCGGGAGAGTACATAATTGATGAGACTCCAAATGTTGAGATTTATTGCAAGGGTAGGGTAATCAAAGAGAAACACCACCTATGATTCAAGGAGAGATAGACTTTGCAGAAAAAAAATGGTTGAAGCTCAAAGAGACTTACTAGCAGACAAAGGTAACAAAGTGGATGAATTCAATTCCTTCAAAGGTATATGAATATAAATGAAAATAAAATAGGTTAACTGCATTATTTGAAAGGTTAGGTTAAGAAGCAATCAAACTGGAGAGCAGGAGTTTTGAAATTTATTGCCCAATTCCTCAATGGGTCTGATATAAGATAAATCAATTAGCAAAATCTACATTCTGAAGCTGCATGTGTATCGTAAATAATGCTTGATCACTTACGTGATTTAGCGTTTATTTACTGGATGCTGAAGTTGCTATCTCTGATCAACGTGTATATCAAAATACAAATCCACTGTAGTAGGGACAAGAAAAATATTCCTAAAAAGAAAGAATATTGTGAAGATAAAACAGGTAAGTCAATATATTTGTTAAAACATATGGAAGTTTACAGAAAGTAAAATTTTACCTCCATGAATCTCAGATATAAACAGAATTGTAATATTGTGAAGGAATATTGTGTAGTTTGCCTTTTGTCAAAGATTAAGATGCTAGGATTTATAAGTTAAGAACATGATAAGAGAATGAACTGGGAGAATTACAATATAGAGACCTGCAGTTGCAGTCTTTGCTATAGTGACTACTACAAAGAAGCATTCTTTAAGTATGGGAAAAATCATATTTAATAGCTATCCTTACAGTTCTTTGTTTTTTTTAAACAAAAAGAAATTATAGAATAAAGAATATGAGAATAGTATCATGTTAATTGTAAAACTATAATCCATTAAAAAGAATAGAGTTAAACAATACAACCAAGATTCTAGACCAAATTCTTAACTCACATTTAAAATAATTTAAATAAGTAAAACTGGTGCCTTAGAGTTTTTTCGTTTGTTATGCAAGAACTAGAGCTTATTCAAGTAACACCCGATGAAGAACTGCAGAGATCCACAAATGCGAAGTCTCCATGCTATGAAGGAAGAGTTAAGAGGTGATATAACAAAATCATTCTGCTTGCACCTCTGGGCTTTTTTTAACTTGTAAGGAAATAAACACCAATCTGTTTCTAGGCATGCACAGCTGTTTACTACTATGCAGTCCAAAGCATTTCTAATAAACTAGACTTGATTTTAACTGTATTTTATTTTCAAGGCAGAAATACAATAAGTACTCCAGTTATTAAGAGTTGGAGAACACAATATTATATCAAGATTAGTAAACTAAAAAATTATTTCATATTACTTGCTATTATCTATGCCTGATGTGTCATTAAATGTAATATTCTAAACAAGCAAAATTAAGTGATGAAAGGACAAGTTGTGCAGAAAGGAGCCTTTGCCTCTTATGTAAAAACATTCAGGGGTCCCAATATTTAGGGTAGATGAGTGACTAACCTGTATTACATTCCAGACACAACAAGTTTTGTGTGTAAGATTAAAGATCTAACTATCTCATAGCCAGTGTCAAAATAATGAGATAGATTTGTTCCATTTAGACAAATATCAAATTTAACTGAGTTCCAATATAAAGAAACAATCTGAATTTCAATCTGAATTTATTCACTGTATGTAGATGATGCATATATGCAAAAGAAAATCTTCAAACAAATTAAATTTAATAGAGTTTAATTAAGCAAAGAACAATTTATGAATTGGTCATCCATCAAAACCAGACTAGATTCAAATGTCACTGGGTCTGCAGCATGGTAAGACAGTTATGAACTGGAAAAAGGAAGTAAAAAAAGGGAAGCGATGTATAGAGACAGTCCAATGAGTTACAGGTCAGCAGTTGCCTTATTTGAACACAGTTTGAATATTTGACTACCTCTAACCCATTGACATTTGACTTCTGTGATTGACTAAGAATTAGGAATTTTTGTAAGATTATACAACTTTTTTCTGAATATTGAACCAAGAACATTCATACTGAACTACCTGCCCCACCACTCCCTTCTTTGTTAATTGTTATTTTAAGACAGTCTCTTGATAAAGCACTGTGTTGCCCAGGTTGGGTTCAAACTTGTGATCCTTCTGCCTAAACTTCCAAGAGTGTCAAGATTACAAGAATATGCTATCATATCCAGTCACAAAATTATACTCTTAATTTATGTTTGCAATTAATCTGTGTACTTAGATTGTAAGTCATTGTGTAAAGACCCAACACAAGGACTCTCCAAGCTAAAATTAGTTGAAGGAAATGTGGGCAGATAAATATACAGAAATACAGATGCAGGGAAAGATAGACAGGCAAGGAAATAAATAAAAAGATGAAGGCCTCAATAAGCTTCTTGGTTAATCCTAACTAGAAAGAGCTAAAGATTCACTGGAGAGAGCAATTAACAAGACAATAAAAGGCTGCTAAGTCAAGCAGGGACCTAACCAGTTCAGCCTACCTGTTTCTCCCCACTTTACAAAGGAGACAAGGACCAGCCACTCCAAGGACAACATTCTCATTACTTAATTGCTTACTTGACCTTGTATGTAAAGTCCTCTTAAGTAACCCGTAAGTTTTTCTGATAGGCCAGGGAATTCAAATGAAGTTCACATAGGACTTTGCACGAAGAGAATGGTACCTGGGGTGGGACCTTAGGACCTAACATAGCTAATCAGATTATGACAAATTCTGGTTAGGGAGAAGTCCCTAACACCCAATAAAAGACAACTGAGAGCAATGGGCCCCCCTGTCCTGCATCTTTCTGGAGCCCTGTACTCTGATTTACCAGGGTAGCTGTCTCTCCTCTTTCCTCCTATTTTCCAATAAACTGTACAATAAAGTGTCTTCTTTTACTTAAATTTTATATCTCTAGTTTTTTTATTGGCCAATATCAGATAACTGCCCCCACAGAAGGGTAGGAGTGCTCCTCTCCTGCCCCAGAGCATTGTGTCATGCTTTTCCCCTGGATGCAACAAGGAGATTATTGATACCTGCCTGTCTGCCTATCTATCTATCTATCTATCTATCCACTTACCTATAGAGCGATGGCTAGACAGAGATATATTTATGCTTGTGTACTAGACAAGAGATCAAGTAGGTAAAATTATTTTAACTTGAAAATTATTTTGTTGGATTTATCTCGGGTATGTCAGTATCTGAAATTCAATGAGTGGCAATATTAAAGAGAATGTCGTGTATATGTAAGGAAAACTTGAGGTTTTTTTTTTTAGTGCTCTTCTCTGGAGGAAACTAAGCTGATGCTATGATTGCTACAGGTTATTGCTTTCTTTTGTATTGATTTGGGCTTTTGTATTTATACTTCATATTAAACTCACAACTGAGTGATTTCTGCATTAGAGGCCACTTGAAAGACACTTCCACTTTCAATTCATTTTGATTTGAGAAATATTTTGCTTCCTTCGGTAGTAAAACTTCACCACCCACTCACAATTTGTGAAAGCTGCTTACTGATGGTCAGCTTGATTTGATGGAATGTTATCTAACAGCTCACTCTCCCTGTCAAAGAAGCTCATGAGAAAAGAATTTAACTGTGCCAAATTTAAACATGTGCATGACATAGTTTTGCATCATTTGGCATAGGATATATCCTCCCTGGTCTATTTGATCATTAATTAATTGTCAGAATTAGAAAGACTTGTTTTAACAAAATTTAATTTTTTTTATCATAACTATATCTCAGGATTCAAACGACAGGAACAAAATTGATTAAAGAGCTAGAATATGATTTGAGTGCAAAAGGTCAAAATGAGTTAGAATTACATTTGAAATTAAATTTGAATTTAAAGCAAAAGTGACTTCATTGAGAACCAAAGGCCCTGAGAATATAGACATTTTCCTAAGGTTTAAAAATTAATATTATCCACCTCTAATTAGCACCTAAAATTTCACTTGAGCTGTCATAAAGATTAAATTAAATTAGATATGATTATGAACTTATTGCCACAAACAAGAAGGAAGTAGAGTAAATCATCCATCCTTGCATTTAACTCTTTCTAAATGACTAGCCTGGAGCTTGTTTCGATAAATCAAATTAGAGCTAGCCTGAAGGGATTACTGAAGCTGGTCATATATCAGAGGGTCCTATGTACAATACCATTTTTGTACTTAGTAAAAATAATTTTCTCTGTATTAAGCTAAACTTCCCTTGAACTTAAAGTATGTGTGCATTGTTTATACAGGTCTCATTAAGCTTGCTTTTTGTGTGTGAGACCATGTAGATTTTGAATTTTTTCTACATTGATTGGCTTATCAATAAATATTCCTATGCAAAATCATACTATAAACCCATACTTACACACACTATATGGTCCATACAGCTCCTCTTCTTGTCAGCATGATAGTGGTACAAAGTATTGAGAAAATATAGAAAGCTTAAAGAATTGCAGCAGAGAACACATAATAGCAACTCAAATATATTTAGTGATTACTGTGTGGTAAGCACAAAATTAAGGCACTTCATTGTGATCATTACTTTTATTTTCATAATAAATAGATGAGGTCATTACCAGTTATATTCCCATTTACACGTACAGAAACTGAGAACAAACCACTTTCCAAAGATTTTTCTATGTATTATTAAAGTTTAGGTTTTAATTTACTAATATCCAAAAGCTTCAACTAACACACTAATGTATCATTTCCTTCTAACCAACTTTCACCATTATTTCAGGAATGTTTCTCTCTACAAGAATAGAAATAGAAATAATTAAACTTTTATGATTTTTTAATACACACTAGAACTTTACTATGAACTCCACTATATCAAATCCAGTAGATTACGAACTACTTTTTTTT
>RJWT010002326.1:0-41580 GCA_004365215.1 Cuniculus paca | reverse complement strand
AAACAAAACAAAAACAGAACAGAGTTAAACACAACAAAGAATTTCAGAACAGAACACTGCAAGCAATATAGGTCTTCAAAAAATAATAATAGGAGATTAACAATGGCTACCCTAGTGTCTCTTGTTTTCTTCAAAATGGTTGTTCATACATTCACACACAATAAACTCAAACAAAACAAAATAACATAAAACCAGATAAAACAAAAGATTGAAAGCATTACAGGTCTTCAAATCAGACAATAAGAAATCAACAATGTTTGTTTTTTATTACCAGATTATCAGGTAAAATGGTAACAGTAAGTTACTGGTATTATTATTAGTAGAAAAGTAGATAAAAATTCAAGTAATTGACTATAATACAACTATTGAAATAGTTATAAATCTGCATTCATCGCAATGCTATTTTGTTGTAAGAATTCAACATAGACAGGAGGAAAGAGTCAGAGGACCTATAAATGGAACAATGACTAGATTGTTACTTTTGTAGCAACAACTTTGAAAACTAGTAGAACAAAAAAGAGAATGATATTCTCAGCTTGCAAGGAGAAAATAGCTGTCACTCTAGAATTCCATATCTATCAAGCTGTCTTTCAAAAATTAAGGTAACTGAAATGACCTATACATTTTTATTTTTTGCATATAAAGCCAATCTCCTGCCCTTCCCCCACTCAGTTCATTGGAATTCTTATTCTGTTTTGTGGAATAAAGTGTTCCCCAAGTCTAGAACAAAATATAGGGCTAGGGACTTAGCTCAACGGCACAAGCACCTGCCTGACAAGCCTGAGGTCGTGAGTTCAATCCCTGGTACCAAAAAAGAGAATAGAATAAAACATAATGCAAATTAAAATCATTTAAAACAATAAGGCCAAAATACACTTCACACATTAGCTATCTACCACTCACAAATCTTTCCTAGCAGACATAATAAAATATGTGTATAAGCAGAGGAATAATTATCCCAGCAAGACAGACCCAGATGTAAGAAGGAATAGCAAATACATAAAATGTAAAATGTAAACAAACATGCAAAGTGTAAGAACAAATAGCTGTTAATTAAATATAAAATTAATTTTTTTAGTAACTGACTCATTGTAATACAGATTGTCACTGAGCTAGATTCATCAGAGTTCTAGGAGGGTCATTGCTATAGGAAGCACCCAAAATTTAGCTGTCTTCTCTCTTACTTTATTGGAAAATATTCTAAAATGATCATGTGACTTTGGTGCCATTAAAAAGTATAGTGTCTACTGAATCATAGTCAAAGTAATAATGCTCAATTAAGTATAAATCTAGTCCCTAAATCAAGGAAAGAATGTTTCATATTCTTTTAATCATTACCATTTTTCAAGGACTGTTCTTTGACACTTATGTAAAACTCACTAGAGCTTACAGATTTCTCTTACTCTTTACTAATTCCCTGTTTGATAGAGACAAAATTCCTCATTTTAGCATGGTACACAGTCACCAGAGCGCTTACATTTTGCAGTCTTCCTGGCAGCTAACCGTAGCTATGAAAGCAAGTTCTCGTGAAGGAGATGTATTAAAAGACAGTCTATACAATTTTCAGGAGTACTCTTCAGAAACAGGTGTGTTCTTAACTGATCCTTTCCCCTTCTGTAAGGCTGGATTCTGAATGTGGTGTAGAGCTACCTCGGCCCCGAGGCTGAAGAATGCATCTCTGGGATGACCAACTGACAATAGAGCAGGAGCCTTGGCCTTGGACACTGAAAAGTACTTCATTGACTGGACCTCGACTCTTTTTATGAAATGTTTTGTACATTCTAACAATTAGCTGGTTCTATAAATTGAATAATGGAGGGACTATTAAAAATGCATATGCAAAATTATAGGCACATTAAATTCTTCATTGCAGAGACTGCTTTGAACCTTTACATTTAAAACCCATTAACTCTCTTTCTTATTAATTTTTCAGCAATATTCAAAAATTGGCTTATATTTTAGAAGACAGCATCATGATTGGAAGTAATTACAAAAGTCAGTAGTGAACATTTTATGGTGATATTTTCATTGTGTCCTCCAGAAAGAAAATATGCACCTTTAGATTAAAAATTTATGCCCTGCCCAAAATGTATAAATAATTTTAAGAAGTAACAAGAAAAATAAAGAATGGTCTTTTGTGTTTCAATTTTAATAAAACTCAGAATCAAGACAATATGCTTAACCATCTCACTTTAAGAATGAGAACTTTCACAAAAAATGGCTGGTTGTTTCTTTTGTCTAGACAAAATCACTTTGTAGACAGTACTGACCTAAGCCTAGGAAGTGATAAAATTACACAATATTGAAGCCAAATTCTTGTGCAACACTAAATAATTCTATCACATCATTATCTTTTAGTAATTCATTTGGGATTGCAATATTTGAGTCACATATTAAACTTTAATATATAACTCATTTACATCCTATTCTCTACCATTCTCTGCAATGATCAAGGTCTAATTTTACACAACACATAACTTGTTTTAAAACACATTTTGGTATAATGCTGACTAATAGCAAGAATGTCAGTCAATAGCAATTCATATGCTGTATAAATATAATGGAAATTTGGCACATTTTTAAAAAAGAAAACATTAGGGCCAGGGATCTAGCTCAGCTGCCTAAGTGCCTTCCTGGCAGGTACAAGGTTGTGAGTTCAGTCCCCGGTGCTGCAAAACAAACAAACAAGCAAAAAAAGAAAACATTTTCATAGCATTTCTGTGTCCAATATGCATCTACTGCGTGCCTCCAAAAGACTCTAACATATGATCACCATGAGACAAGAATATTCACAAGAGCACTATCAAGACTATGAAAGAAAACTGGAAGTGATTCCAAAGCTTGTTTTTAGGGGAACAAATATGTTAAGCAGTGAAAATGAATGAACACCTTCACACATGGTTGTGGATGAAACACAAAGCAATGCTGAGTGAATGAAGCCAGTCATCAATGGTAGCATTCTTGGCAGTGCCATTTTAGGGGACATAAACAAATATAAAATATATATTTACTGGAATTGCACATGGGATGTGATAAAAACACTAAAGACAAGGCAAATAGATGATAAATATAAAATTCTGGGAAGTGGTTCCTTGGTTGAGAGTAGGTAGTGGAGGAGACAGGAAGAAATAAATTGAAGGAAAGGCATTGAGAATGGTGTAGAGATCTTAATACGGGCCAGTAGTTTGGGGAAGGCAAGAGAATGATTGTTTTGTTACTGAATTTCTAAGGTTATGTATGTGAGATATTCGTATCTATATAATGCCATTGATATGCATCAAATAATACTAATAACATTTTTAAGAATCCAATGAAATAGTCAGTTTTTAAGAATTCTATTTATAAATTCATACCTTGCACTACATTTATATCTTACAGGCACCACAGGCATGTTCGTCTTCCTCTAAAAAGACTCAATTGTCTGTTTTTCAGCTTCATCAAAATTAGTTGATATTTTACCATCTCATGCTGTATTTTATTTCTGGAAAATTAAGTGTTGTAACATTGTCAGTTATGTGATGCTATGTTCAGCTCTGCATTACTTAATTGACTTTTGATTGTGTGTTCTACAATGGATAGCATAGAAAGCCAAGTTATTTTAAATGCTTACTGGTTAATTTATTATTCTGCATTTGTACATACAATATATTTCTTACATAGATAACTGAAATTTTTTATACCACTAAGCTTGATGAATATCAACTCAAACAGCTCACTGCCTCAAGATTCTATATAATATTTGGGATGTTATATGATGATTTTGCTTGCCCGGGTGGTGCAGTGAAATCTAATTGCATGCCATATGGTATACTCTACTTAAATCATTTAGAAGGGAGTGAAAACAGCAGACTTGCCCAACATGTTCTTCACCATTACTGTCTAACTTCAATTTCACAAACATTTTCTGAACATCAGAGCAAATAAAACAGAATGCCTTGTCACCAGGACTCCAAAAGATAGGTGCAGAATAAATGAAAATTATGCAACAACAACCTATAAGTTGAATATACATTAAAAAGGGGGAATCTCAAAGAGGAAAGGTAATTTTGATTAGGTTAGGGGTTAAGGAGATAAATATGGAGGATCTTAGGAGTTGGGATAGATTCTAAATGAGCATTCAGTATCATTTGGAGAGTAGAGAGAAAAATAAGCTTAGTGGATTAGCCTAAAAGTATGAAAAAAAGGGCAGAATCAAGTTAAGCACCTAGAGCCAGGGATGTAACTCAATGGCAGCTGGCAACATAATTCAGTGGCACAGCACCTGCCAAGCAACTGCAAACCTTGAGTTCCATTCCTGGTACCAGAAAAGAAATGAGTTTGTGATGTAGAAATAATGAAGAGAATGTACCTCTCCAAAAATAAAGAAGGAAAAAGCAATTTTGAAGTTAAAGGCCTCTATACCAATTTACTGCCTCCTCTATCCTGTCTGTCCTCAATGCTGTCAGATTACTCTAATCATCGCACTCCCTGGCTTCAAACTATTAGCTTGCCTCCCGCCAACACACACACACATGGTAACTTCTGGGGCCTAAACTCAAGAACCTTATAAATACGATCAAAACCATTCTCATAAGCCGTTGTTCCTATTAATCTCATGAAGTACATCTGTTTCATTAAAAAAATCTATCGCCTTTAATCTTTGATTTGTATGCTGGTTTCCATTTGCTTTTACATGTCTACTTCAGCCATCGCTATTTCATAACCTCAGTCAGCTATTTCAAGATGTGGAGCAAGTCCTACCTCTTCTAAAATTTTCTCAATCCCTGAGAAAGCATTTCTTCTTCAAAATTTTGTACAGCACATTGAATGTAACAATACATCATTAGTAACTTGAATGAGAAAAATGTAATTAAGAAAATGAGAAAATCATAAATGAAAATAAAAGAGCAATCTTTAGGACTAAAGAACATAAATTGCCAGATGAAAACATCCATGAGTTCTTCAGTAAAATACATAAAAAAATTTGTCCTGCACACATTATGTTGACATTTCTGAGTATCATGGATGCAAAAGACATTAAAATTTTTCTAGAGATACAAATCATTGACAAATGGTCCACGATTTACCAGAAATTCTGTATACCTGAACATTGTGGAAGAAGGCTTTCAAATCCTAAGAGAATGATTTTCAAGTTAGGATTTTATATCCAGAAAACTAACAAGCACATATGGAATGTAAATAAATAAAACACTTTCAGACTTGCAAGGCTAAAGACAGTTTACATTTCAAGGAATTTTTTTGTTAATATTTTACAGGGCTATAATTTAGCAAACCAAGGAAGAAATCATGAAATCCAGCAGAGAGAAGCTCTCATTGGAATTCAGGGCAAAGGATCTGCTTGTGACATCGGTGTGTCAGATCTAGAAAGGATCCCTAAATGGAGATTTTGGAGTTGAAAATCTTAACAAAAGTTAAATAGTGGAATAAAATAAGATAGTTAGAGGTTCCTCCATATGACAAGAACAACAATAGCAAAGATGTTTCCACTAAAAATTCATTATTTTCATATGAAATAAATAAAATGTGACATAACTTTCAACAATTTATGAACGATAACAAAGCACACTGTTTTTCTTTCTTGCTGAGAACTTTCATTGTAAGTGGTCCAGAGACAACGAATTTGGACACAAAGGGAAAGAATGTAGTCACAACACACTGGCACAGAATTGAACCTTAAGTATAAAATATAAATGCTCCCTTTTTATTATCTATTTTATAGTTAACCAATATTAAAGCAATGAGAGCTCACCTGTGGAACAGAATGTGAATGCAAATGCTATGTGTGAAAAGAATGATGCAGTTGGCAGCATTTGGGGGTTAAAAACAAGGAAAAATGTGCAAGGAAGAGAACGGAAGCTTGTACCCTTATTTTACAATCTGAGGTATGAAAGTACTCTCTATTAAATTAAGTAAAGGTACTTTGATAAATTAGAAAAATGCATACCTGTTTTAATACATAATTTGAAGATATAAAAATGGAAATTTAGCTAATAATAAAATTAATAATTATTTCATAAAGGAAGTGAGAAAAAGTGAATGCAAAATAGAAAGAAAAGGAGATGAGAAAGGAAGGGAAGAGAATATAAGGGGAAAAAAGAAGGCAAAAACCAAAACAGCTACAGAAAGGTCTTCACTTTTCAGATGTGAAACTGAATAGAGATTGTCTAATACAGTTGGAAATAGAGGATCAACACATACCTCCTCATTATGATAGCAAATATTGAAGAGTAGAAAATGAAAACAATTTTTAAAAGGGCCCTCTGGGACCAGGGATATAGCTCAGTGACACAGTGCCTGCCTGGCAAGTGCAAGGTCCTGAGTTCAATTCTGGGTGCAAAATAATAAATAAACTGATCAATAAAAAAATATAAAGACCATCTTGGGAGAAAGACTTTGGTATGAGAAATAACTGCCTTTGACTTTCAGGAAGATGGTGGAACAATAAGCAGCAGAGTAAACAGACTCTCTGAGAGGAACAGTCCAGATGGTGGAATATAGCATCTTGAGGAGGAGAAGAAGGAAGGAAGTGGGTCCCCTGGACCCAGGAAGAATCTAAAATGTGAATTGAAGCCCACAGAAAAAGTAACAAGAAAAACTTAAATGAAGAAGAAGATGGCAGCTGGTGTTGCCTTAGCCTGGAGCCAGACTCATCCTGCAAGAGGAGCTGTTGGAGCCTGGGACACAGGGTCACAGTAACACTGGCTGCTGGAAACCCCAAAGGTCTCTGTGGAGAGGTGCAGCAGTGGAGAAGAGCAGTGGATGTGGAGGTCTGCACTGGCTGGCGGTGAGTGCAGAGGACTCAGTCCTCCTGAGGGACAGAGCAACTGGCCGGGAGCCATATTTGAGTCGGTCAGGATAAGCCCAGGGCCAGGACTGCTGCTGGCTTCTTCCAGTAGCTCCAGGTTGGGTGTGGACCAGTGGAAGTTGCTTGGACTGAGTCCCACTCCTGCAAATGTACCAGAGACCATCACATAGGTTTCCCCCCAGCTTAGGTCCCCAGTCCCTGGTCAGCTCCGCCTCCTTGTACCTCAAATGGCCCTTGTGAGCCAGTACCCAGCTCAGAGCAGAAGCACAGGAACCCAACATCAGGTACCCATAGCCAGCCCTGGCTAGAATAAACCAAAGAGTCTCACTTCAGAGAAACTGTAGCCAATGACAGAAGTGCCTGGAATCTCACTACCCACGTGTCCAGAAGAACCCAGGAATACATCAAGATGAAGAGGGAAAAGGCAGTCTCTGGCATCCAACCCAAGCAGTGCAAGTCCAGGAGAGGTAAACACAGAAGAGATTGAGAGTTGCATACCTGAAATGACTGAAGTGATGTCAACTGAAGTAAAGAAACAACTTCATGAGGCTAAAAAAGAAATTAGAACAGAAATACTATCCCAGGTAGAAGAAATGAAAAACATAATAAAAGAATTGCTAAGCACCTCTAAAGAAGATAGAGATAAAAAAAATGGAGGAGCATAGGAAAATGAGGGAAACCATGAATGGACAATATAAGAGAGATTTAGAATGCATGAAACAGATTCAAAGTGATATTCAGGAAATTAAAAACTCCATTGAAAGTTAGCAAAACCATTTGAAAGATACTGAAGATAGACTTTCAAAACTTGAAGATAGGTTTGCAGGTTGTGATCACAAAAGGAAAGATCCCTTAAAAATAACAAGGAACCAGGAAGTAAAAATTCAATGGCTGCAAGACAACTCAAAGAAAAAAAACTTAAGAATTAAAGATGTGAGTGAAAAAGCAGGGATCAAGACAAATGACATCAGAACTCTATTTACAGAAATAATTTCAGAGAACTTCTAAAGCATGGGAAAAGGGAGTGACATTCAAATAAGTGAGGCATGTGGAACTCCAGCTAGCCATAACCAAAACAAATCCACACCCAGACATATAATAATCAAGATCCCAGAAATTCAACACAAGAACAGAATACTAAAAGCTGTTAGAGAAAAAGAAACAGATCACCTATAAAGGAAAACCCATCAGAATTATGGCAAGCTTCTCAACACAAACCATCAAGTAAGAAAAGGCTGGAGTGAAGTATTGCAAGTCTTGAAAGAAAACAACTTCCAACCCAGACTGATGTACCCTGCAAAACTTTCCTTCAAAATTAATGGAGAAACAAGATACTTCCATGACAAAGAATAACTCAAGTAATTCATGACCACCAAAACAACCTTACAAAGAATGCTAAAGGACATTCTAGAGAGAGATAAAAAGGACCATGGTCTCAGGAACAATGGCAGAGTGGGACCATCAAGTGTGGGCAGTTAATTGAATGGAGGGGAAAAATAGGGAGCCAATGGCAGGAAAATAGCATGGCAGAGACAATGCAGTACAAGAGGGCCATAACTATTAATGTAGATGGCCTCAATGCACCAACAGAAAGAAACACAGGCAGAGTGAATCAGGAGACAGGATCCATCAATATGCTCTATACAAGAAATGCATTTAACTAGAAAGAAAATTCATAGACTGAAAGTCAAAGGAGAGAGAACAATGCTGTATGTTACAGGGAGCGAGAAAAAAAGTAGGATTAGCTTGCCCATCAACTGCAGAATGGATAAGAAAGACATGGCATTTTATACAATGGAAACCTACACAGCTATAAAGGAAGATATCCTCAAGGCTCTTGTAGGTGGATGGAGCCAACTTGAGATCATGCTCACGGATGAAATGGTTCAGAGTCACATGGGTGAATTTCATGTTGTCTCCCTAGTATAACAAACTAAAGGAGTTAGTGGGATCCAAAATGCATGATACGTATTGGGAAAGTCAAAAGGGAGGAATTATCTAAAAAGAGAAGGAAGTGGCCACTGTTAATCTATTTTCATGATTTGAAACTCATATTGTCTTCATTGTTCTGATTAGTTTTGTCTTATTCTGTTTTGTTTGATTTTATTATATTGATGGCATGAACAGCTATTTCAAAGATAGCAAAATATATAATTTCTACCATCGTGGATTTCCAATTATCTTGTTTTGAAACCATGTATTGCTTTCATTGTTATGTTTTGATTGATTTTACTCTATTCTGTGTTAGTTGATTGTAATATGTCTGAAGGTGTAGGCAACTATTCTGAAGATAACAAGCAGCATTATTGTAGCCACTGCTGTTTTACTAGTATTTTGAAGTTCTGTGTTGTTTTCACTGTTTTGTTTTGTTTTTTACTGGTTTTATTCTGTTCTATTTTGTTTGATTTTATTTATCCCTGATGGTATGGGCAGTTATTTTGAAGACAAGAAGCATTATGTTAGCCATTATTGATTCCCTTTTACCTTGTTTTGAAGTCATGTGCCATGTTCATTGTTTTGTTGTGATTGACTCTATTCTGTTTTATTTTGTTTGGTTATATTCTTTTAAAAAAAAAAAAGAAAGAAAGAGTTTCTTTTTAAACTGAATTCTTTATTATTTTATTTGCCACTCTGTGAATGCACATTGATAAAAGCACAAAGCAGTATTCTAAGTTATTTATACATGATATTTTTTGTTTTTGTAAAAGAAAATTTACATTAATAATTTAAATGAAACTGTTTGCAAAATTTAAAACAAGATTTGAATATTAAACCAAAATATATGGCTCTTTAACTAACTATGGAAATTGTTTTAGTTAAGAAAAAAGTTTATGTATACAGATTTGAGAGGTGCTGTTTCACAGAGAGAGGAATGGGCTTGTAGAGAGGCAGGTCAATGATTATGCTCAACTTTGATCCCTTTCTGTGTTTTATTTTCACAGTGAGTCTTCATAATCACACTAAAAATTCCCTAAAGTATCAGACTGACAGAGAACAACCTATAGACATGTGTATGTATACACAAACGCAAACACCAAGAAGAGTCTAACAAGTTTTGATTAGCTCTGTGTTAGCTCTCTGTGATTAGCTCTCTGTATGGTAACAGCTTTCTGTTATCATAACAAATACTTGAGTTAAATCCTCTTGTAAAGAGAAAGGTTGACATGCGCTTATAATTTCCAAGGTTTCAGTCTATGATCAGTTGGATTCTTCACTCTGGGAAGGGAAGGAATAAATCATGGCAGAAGCTCTGGGTAGAGTAGAACTGCTCACTTCATGGCCAAGAGTGAGAAAGCAGAGGACAGAGACTCACTATCTCCTTTGAGGGCACACTGCTGATGACTGGAAGACCTCTCTGTAAGCTCTACTTTTTAACCTTAGATATAAAAACAAACTTTTTAAAAATATTGTTGCATATATTGAGTGAACAGTTTCAAGGGCATGGGTAACTGTGTGTTTGTAGGAGACTAATGTTAAACCATGATATTTAATCCTTTAATTTGGTTACAACATGTTTTGAAAGCATGCATAGTCTTTGCTAGTGTGTTGTCTATGAGAGACACCACAGATTATGATCAGTACTGTCATGTTTATTTGCTTAAAAATTTATAGATTGTAACAAAAAAATAAATTGCATATTTTCTTATGCAATCATAATTAACATAAATTTACAATATTTAATTTTTTATATTTTGGTATATACAATTAATAAATATATATTTGGGATACACATAGCAAACACCATAAAATTTGTGTAGCTTGATCTCCTTCTCAAGGGTTAACTTTTCCACCATCTCTCAATAGTGCCACAGGAAATCAAGTTTTTAACACGTAGGCCTGTGGGGAACTTTCCAGATCCAAGCTATAGCACTATGCTATTGCTTTCTATATGGTTGGATAGTTGAACACCAAATCTATCTATCTATCTGTCTATCTATCTATCTATCTATCTATCTATCTATCTATCTATCTAACCCCTGAATAGGAAAGATAGTAAAGTGTATTAGCCAACTTTCCCATTTTGGAGACACAATACCTGATATATTCAACTTATAGAAGAAGTCATTTTTATTCATGGTTTCAGACCATGGCCAGCTGTCTCCAGGGCAGAAGTGTTACAGCTGAAGGCCATGACTGGTGAAAGCTGCTGAGTCATTGACAGTTAGGATGCAATGAGGGAAAGGACCCAGAGGAATGACGTACTTTGGACTCACATGCCCAGTGACTTACTTCCTCCAAGAAGGCCCTAACCCCAACAGTGCATTCAGCTATGAACTTATCAATGGCATTGATGAGGTGAGCACCCATGATTTAATCCCTTTCAAAACCTCTACCTCTGAACACATCAGAGACTTGAGGGACATTTTGATCTAAACCATAACGGATAGAAATTTAATTTTATATTTGTGTGATTTTAAAATAGAGTTAGCACAGAATTACGTATTTGCTGAAAATATGTGAACTTCTTTAAACTAAAACTTTCCACGGTTGATTTCATTTATTCCCTAGTCACATTGCTACTGGCTCTCAATTACGCAGTTGTGTAGTATTTTATAGTAAATGTTTTATGACTGTGCCCTGTTATGGTTTGCTTCCAAAATATCCTCCAGAAGTCTCCCCTTTCAGAGGCATGGCCTGCCTGGAAGGGCCAGGCCACTGCAGGCCTGACTTGGGGGGTGTATTTTGGGTTCCGGAGTTCCCTCTTCTCTCTCTGCTCCTTGGTGGCCATGGATTGAACAGTTCTCCTCTGCCATGTCCTTCTTACATGCTGTTTCTGCCTTGAAGCCAGCCAACAATGGATTAAAACTGTGAGTGAATATAAATTGCTCCTTCTTTAAGTAATAGGTGTCAGGTATTTTGTCACAGTGACAAGAAAGTGACAAATATATGCCCCTCCCCACTATCCACCTACTTTCTTATCTTCCCTCCTCAAAACTTTCAGTTCCCTTGATTTACAAAAATGTGACTTATCTTTTAACTTTTATGGATGTCATTGACTGATTCGCTAGCTTTTCTCTCTTATTCACTGATACCTTTAGCCTCAGTTATATTTTCTATTTCCTCTTTTACTAATTATCATAGACAGACCATCCCAAGATCTCCATCTCTTGCTACAGGCATGCTTAGAATCAGGACCTGTGACTTATTGGGGACCAATAGAAGATAGCAACAGTGAGGTGGTATTGACTTTCCTGACAATAGTCTTGATTAGGATACAGTCTCAATAATTTTACCTCCAACAAAAAGTGTACTTCAAATACTCCACTTTGAGTTTACCACCTTCAATCTCACAACTCACGTGTTCTGTTATCTCCTATAACACATTTTTGACCACAAAACCTCTGGTTGTCATGATCTATCTTCCCCATTCTCTCCCCTTGCTATTCCCCTTAGATTCCCTGGTCTTTATGATCATCATGCCACTAGAACTCATTTCAGCCCCATGGCTGTCTTTTTCTCTATTGTGTTGCGAATACTGTTGTTGGATCGAATTTTCCATTTTTGCTCTCAACAAAGTAGTTGAATATTGCTGTAGAAGTTCATACAATAGGAATAGCTCCTGTCATTCTAAAATTACTACTACAATTCCTAAATGGGCTTATGGTGCTGCTTGTCAATCATTGTCTTGCATGCTCTCTTTTCCACTCTCCCTAAAGGAATATAACACATTCACAATTCCCTCTGCAAAGTTCCATGGAATGCTAAATAGCTAATTTATCATAAACAATAGAGACCTTAGAATAATTTCCATGGGAACACTCAGTTTCTCACTAAATAAAATCACTTAACAATGGTATAGATTTAATGGAAAAATGGCTTCATCAAAGTTGAATAATCACCACTCCTGGGCATGCTACTCATCTTTCCTCTTGACTTCCTAAAAACTGTGCCTGCAATTGTGTGTGTGTGTGTGTGTGCATGTATGTTTTCTTCTGAGCTGCTAATTTGTCATTCTTATTACCAGCATTCTTATTGCCATTAATCATCCTCAATTAAAAACAAACACAAATGAGGAAGGAATGCACCTTGACCTCATATCCTCCGTGCTATTTTTCTTTTGTACCTTTGTCCCTTGAAAAGACGAGTACCTTCACAATTTCCAGTTCCTTTCTTTTATATGCTATTTTTAACCCACCCCAAGTGATCTCTGGTCACAATCATTTCCCTGAGATTGCTTTTATTAATGTCACCAGTTACTTCCATGTTGTCACATCCACTTCTAAACCTTGGCTTGCATGACCTAGTAGCAACTTTTGTGATAAATAACAACTGCCCTTTATAACCTTTCTCCTTTTGGATTCAATTACATCACTCTCTTTAGTGTGCTCCCTTGCCTCTCAGTCTGCCCTCTGTAGCCTCATTTGCTGGTTGTTCCTCCTGAAGTCAACTTACAAATGGTCTACTTTCACTGTTCTCCCACTAGGTTTTGGGTTTTTGAAAGAAGAATGCACAACTGCTAACTCAATGTGCCATGTAGTAATCATTATTTTGCATTAACTGAGTGAAGAATATTAGTTTGTCTAGTTTCCAACAGGCAACTTGGGCTGTGCTTCTAATTCTGGTTGCTTATGAGCTAAGGGAACCTGCTAAAGGCTAAGGACTGGGAGAATATTAAGTGAAATGCCATGCATTCGGAGGCCAGAATAATTGTGGCATACTATATGTGGGTAGAAGGACAGCTTCAGTTATCTTTTGGGATTCACCTTAGTGTCATCTTCTCAGAGACACCTTTGTTGATAGTTGTATCTAAAGAGTCCTACAATCTCAATTCACATCATATTATTGATTTACCACTCATAGATACTATGCTATTGATTTTGTCTTCCCACACTATCAGTTCATTAGGAATGGAATCCCAAATTTCAGAGTAGTGCTTAAAATATAAATCTAGTCCATTTAAATATTAGCATATTGTTGTTAAGTGAATTCATGAACTTATAAATAAAGACAAGGTGCTTTTTGTCCCCTGAGAACAACAAACACTGGACTTGTCTATCTGTAATTTTTATTTGATATCCTCCAGGGTTGTAATCCAGCACTGCCTGGTACCTTCCATGTGACTCAGGAACCATCCTCTAACCTTTTATACTCTTCCTGGTCTCAGAAGTATGAAATATGCAAAAGATCCATAGATGTGTTTATTCTCCAGTTTCTGACAAAATTTGGCCAATAGGGAGGTCAGCAGGAGATGAAAGAGAGACAAAAGTGGATTTAGGACTTTTAATTCTACTTGGGAGTTTCTTTTTTGCTGGCTGCATTTCTTCCACTCAATGTCCAGTTGGTATCGTGGCAGTCCTCTTTTCCCAACTCTTTCTTTCCAGGAATCACTCCTACTTTTATTGATTAATTTATTTTAGTTTTTTGATTAATTTAGTTTAGTTTTTTGTTTGGTGTAACCATGATAATGTTTTTCCACTTTGCTATTACTAGATCCCCAGTACAGTTTCAATTTCTGAGTTTTCTTTAAATATTTAAACTATGTGTGTAGATTGCCCCCTTATTAAACCATTCTCCACTATCTTGAGTGTATATCTATTTTGCTGAAACACTGACTAGTACAAATGTAGAATAAAGATGGAATTTCTGCTATGCAATCACATACTACCTTTTAATTCTTATACCCTTCTTGGCCTATAGTTGGGCTGGAAATAATTTCAGTTTCTTTAGATGTCCACTATCACCAAGAAGAGTCGAATCATTTCCTCATGCCTCATTAGGGTGGCAATAAGAGAAAAGAGGAAAAGCACTGAGGTAATTAAATTTTGAATTTACTACCCGTGAATTAACAGAGGTTAAGTCAGTCTTAGGAACCAGATGGCAACTAATAGCTTGTGTTACCATTGAAGTAAAAAAACAAACAACAACAAATAACAACAACTGTTATTCCACTTTTCTCACCTTCCTAAAACACTATTTTATTCAGCAGACAAAAACTATTCTACAGATAAACAAACCTTCATTTTTAAAATGAAATCACAGTCTAAAAACCAATACTCTCAGCAGGCTGTGTCAACAATCTTTTCCTTCTAACGTGTGCATCTGAAGTTGCCTCTTTTTTGTAATAGGGTTTTCATCCACCCACAAAAAATATTGTTAGCAAGGACAGATTTGAAACAGAATGTTATAACTATTTGCACTGAAAATTTTAAGGGTTCTTGAAACTTAACGAATAATTTTTAAACACGAAAGAAAAAATGTAAATAAAGTGTCTGAAATGTAATTATTGTAACAACATTGAAAACCAGTGCCCTAAACAAACCCACATAGTCAGAAACCATACTTAAATGTATTTTGCACTATTTAAAATATAACTGTATTTCTAGTTTGATTCATACACCAAATAAACTGACGTATTAAGAACTGCAAAGAGGGGAGGAATTGTATACAGCATTTTACGATTTCCTATTTCCAGAACACATGTCCTAGACCCCAGTTCTTTTACAATGCAGGTTTTTCAATTCATATTTTAAATTAAACCCTTGAGATTATGCAAGCATGACTGATACACTTAGATAATATCAGACATTCAATACACACTATGTGCCTTTGATTTACCTGACAAGCGACAACAAGGGTGTATTGAGCTAAGCACAAACACTATCACTAAATGAATATTTGCAGTACTTGCCTGTGGTTATTGTCATACAAGAACAGAACTCTCGTTCAATATCCTGTCTGGGAAACAGACTTTACCAGATGCTTCCAAAGAAGGGCAAAGCCACCCATAATGCATTGGAATGGATATGCAATTCTATACCCTGGAGAGAGAACACTTCATCCTGCCCCAGGTGGTGAGACACTTGTGCATACTGTTTATATTCCTGTGAGCATTGGTATCTTAAAAGAATATACATTTAAGGATTTTTGGTAGTATAGACTTCACCTTTCAAAGAGTAAAGCAAAATTTCACAATGAGGAATATTAAATTTCTCATAATCAGTTACTTTTCTCAAGTTTTCACACACAAAAAGGATTCTTTTATTTTAAAATAATGTGGGACATAGAGTATCATCTGATCCTATGCTTACTGATGTTCTCAAATCATACCATATGCATGCACGCTATGAACAAAGTCAGTAAACTGCAGTAGAAGTAAAGATGAATCTCTGCACAAATTGAGAAGCTATATGTACAACTGATCAATGGTCAAACAATACACACAAGAAAATACAGCTCTGAGCTGTAACTCTGGAGCAATCAGCTGAGAAAGCCACATTGCAGCCTCTCAGGAGTTAATATAGGAAGCTGAATCAAATTCATGAAACAATTTTATCAAAACGATTGACTTGGTGGAACACTTCCTATTTCTGTATCCTGTCCAGGTGCCCTGATTACCTCTGGCTTAAAATGAGCCAAAGAAAGTCAATTATGCTGCCCAAATAGGACTACAAGTTCAAACCCAACCTGGGAAACTGAATGAGACCCTGTCTGAAAATTAACAACACCAACAACAAAAAAACTTAAAGAGGCTTAGGGTGTTAGGAGTATAGTGAAATAGGAAGGTCCTGTGTTTAATCCTCAGTAAAACACACACACACAAATGCATGGGCACACACACACACACACACACACACACACACAAATTGCTGCCCACTTCTAGATAACCTACCTTCTACTTTCACCAGTAACCTCTAATTAGAGCACAGCTCAAGTAGTTCTCTTACTAGGAACCTTCCAACCCACACTCTCATTCCCCAGTCTTTGAGTGGCTGGCTTCCCAGCTATACTCTGCTGCAAATAAACAGCTTTAGTTTTACAAGCATTTTCACCCCCTAGCACTGAAGACTGGACCCGGGATCTTTGCATACCTCTACCTTTTAGTTTTAAGGTCTCACTGAATTTCCAAGTTACCCAGACTGAGCTTGAACATGAAAACCTGCTGGCTTAGCCTCCAAGAGTGGTGGGATTATAGGAATACAAGCATCATATGTACGTATATTTACACTCTTACTAGGATATGTTATTAGTGGCATTATGAGTGAAACAGATGTAAAGACTTTAAATATTTTATGAAAATATACAGTTAGTAAATGGTAATATCTACATAAGAATCTAAGTCTTATTCAATCGACCCTTAATTTATGACTACCCTCATACACAGACAACTTGGGTTATGGCCGAAATTTTAAGTTCAATTTACAAACGAAACCTTGAGTTAGGCTGACCCAAATGCCAGTCGCTTGTGCAGTTGTAAACAAAGACTTTCAGTGCCGGAGAAGTGTATGTAAGCTTACCTAAGAGTCAGTCTGAGCTTAGATGTGCATGTTTGAGGATGTGATTTCCCTCAGTGCTTTGTGTAATTTCTATGATTCCTGGTATCAAAATAGCCCCCAAGAAATCTAGAAAAGAAGCTAAGCACTTTTTGGTGAACTATTCACATTATGGTTTGATTTGTTTCTACTGCTTTAGTTTGTTGTATTTTGTTTGATTTCACATTATAAAATGCTTTTTACTATGAATATGTTAGTTAAGAGGTGCTTTGAAAGGTTCAGAATGCATTATGAGTATTTCCATTATTTCTTATGGGAAAAATAATCTTGACTTACAACCAATTTGATTTACAACCAACTCTCGCATGTAAATTGAGTTCATAAGTCAAGGGTTGACTAATTTTAAGATAAGCATAATTTCTATTATGCTGGTTGTGTTTCATCAAGGTGGTTTTTATTTGGGCAAGGCTGTAGGTTCAATTCACTGCAATTTTAAAAAAAGGGGACGGATGTCATACCTGGTTTCCAGCTCATATACTACAAGGCCCGAAAGTAGTGACTAGTAACTCTCACGTTTGAATAGCGTTCTTTACTAGTTAATACTCATACTATGAAATAATTGTAAGTACCATTTCCTATATTTTGTGACTGATAGTCATTCCAATTAATCCTTACAATAATTTTTGTAGGAAAGTGACATTGTTTTTATTTTTAGGTATGAGTATTGAGATTCAGGGAGCTTAAGTAATTTGTCTGAGGTTAGACAGCTGAGGCAGTTAGGAGTCATTCTCTTGTCTATTTAATTTTATACTTCTTTCACAACCTCCTCCTTCTCTAGAAATACAGAACCAATTCGACTCTTGTTGTTTTACTTGGCCCCTGAAGGACCTACTGATTGCTTAGTCACTCTATGCCATTTCTCTCAGCTGATGGTTATTATATCCATCCTATAGAAGAGAAGCACAAGAAAATCTGTAAATGTAAACATTATTGTCAGAATGTTCTAAAAGAAAAAAAAAGTATTGCCAAAGAAAGAGATTAATAGTACCAAAAGATTAATAGTTCTAACAATGAGGCTGAGTCAATAGTTTAAAATGAGAAAAGTTCTAGAGTTAGTTTTCATGGGCTTGCTTTATTATTATATTGTTATGTATATACCTTAGAAACTTCTTAGTGATAAGTTATGGAGTTCTAGGAGGTCTAAATAGAAATATAACTCCTTTATATTTCCTTCTTATTAGTATATATTTGCAATACACCATAACTACATACACCTTGGGGAATCAGTACACATACATCTTGATTATTTTCTCCCCTTTCTGCTCCCCACCACCATACTCTCCTCTCCCTCCTTCTCCAGGTTCATTCCTACCTCAGCAGAGTCTGCATCCCTGTTTCCTACCATCTCTTTTATTTTCTTTTTCAATTATTTATATTTCAGGTTGCTCATGTTAGAGAAACCATGCAATAATTAATTCTTCGTGTCTAATTTATTTCTTCTAGCATTGTGATACATTATTAGTCCTTTACAATCTGTGGCACTTCTGGCCACAACCTGCAGACTAGAAACCACTCAGTGTCCATTTCATTTGTTATTCTGAAAGGAGAGCACAACTCAGTCTCTATGTTTTCAGGACAAACTCGTGCATTCTGACTACATATCTGAATTTCCAAGTAGAGACAGAGCTATTGTATATGTTTTCCAAGATCTACATATGCATAATATCATTTTTTTAAGGTTGGAAATACTTATTTTCTTCAAACAAGGTCACAAATAACAAAGAAACAAAGTAGGTCCCAGACTGTGGACCATGCAGCAGGATAAGGAAAGGAAGTTGTTGGGTGAAAGGTGAAGGGGACTACCTAAAACAGTCACAAAGAAGATGGGCTTTAGGAGACTTTCCCTCCTTGCTCTTGGAAATCGTGTGCCTGGGCAGCAGGGGTAGGCCTCAGTACTGGAATGAGGCAGCTAGACAAGGGCAAAGACTGGGGGTGTAAGGTTGTAATGTAGAGTGACATGGAAACCATACATGGCAATGAGAAGCTAGAAAAGGCAAGTGGGCACTCTGCACACCTCCAGGAACCAACTACAAAAATGGTTAGATTGTTAAAAGCAATTCCACAGGCTTCAGCCTGTGGCTTTGTGCATGGGCCGTATTTAACCTGGGTTGCTCTTGGGCAGGTGAGGACTCAAGAAACCCCTGGAGCAGTATGGCCTCAGCCTGGGCCAGGTGCCCAGGCATGTAGGAGTGGGCCAGTGGGCTCACCCAGAAGGGAGGCTATGTGTTTGGACTGGTGGCTGGACCTGATTTTCAGGCTGGTTTCTTGTGGTGGTTTCTATCCACCACCCTTCCCTATACCTAAGCCTGGCCTCTCTGGGTCTTTGGAACCTGTAAGAAAGAGTAAGACTGGGATAAAAAGGTTCCAGACTGGTATTTTATTTGAAAGGTAGAAATAAGGATCTCCCTGTGCACTGTTCATCCCATGATGTAGGGCAGGACCATACCAAGAACACTATCAAGGAATGAGGGTCCCTGAGCCTGGAGAAACACTTGGACCCAGTTGTGTTGCCAGATGCCATGAATGAAAGCCCCAGGGGGTAGCTCTGGAGGCTTCACCCTAGGCAAGGCAAGGAGAACAGGCAGGGGCTGCCCCTGCCCAGGGAAGGGATGAAAGCTGAGGACTCTACACTGGGAAGGCCAGTACTGGATAAGGGACCTGAAAAACAATGATTTGGGTAGGAATACGTGACAGGGTTTATACATCTCGGGATGCCCATCTATGGGGAGCCAGTGTCACATGGCTAGGCAGGAAGGTGAGTAGGAGACAGTGCCATCACAGTGGCCTCTGGTGTGATACATTTACAGTAGAGCTCAATGTTGAGGGCAGGGTGGACAGCAGGTCACTAACAGCCAGAAAACGCACACTGGAATCCACCGATGGTCTCTGCAAACATGTGCCAGATCAGAAAAGTGACAACAGCTTCAGCTACCTTGTCAAGGGCATCCTAGTGGACTGCATGGCCACATTGGGGTAGGACCTGCATCTGGAACTTCCCTTACATCTGGCCAATGGTTATATCTTTATCCAAACTATCAACACCAGCCAAAGCAGCATTTTAAGAATAGGGCATCTAAGAAAGAGATTGGATGAGCCTTGGAATCAGCCATTCCAATATTTTTGTTTTTGCCAGTTCAATTCTCCAGGTATATGGATGATCTTTCTTGGTCTCCATGTCACTTTCCTTCTTCCTTTTGTTTATTGACTTGCTTCCTTCTTCATCTTCTCCTTCCTCCTCTATAGTTCCTTCTACTATAGATTTTGAGCCTTTGGGACTTGTACTTCCTTCACATTGTTTGACTCGGCCAAAAATTGAGATGTGGGCAGACTCTAGATTTTGAATCTGGCCACTTTTCACACTCCCATTCAATAGCACTCTCCAAAGACTTGAAGGTTTTGGGGTGATCATGTAAGAAGTTCTGCATGCTATTAAGTTCATCCATTGCTGTATCTACCACAACATCAAACATGCACAGACCCAGGAGATCTGGCACCAGGTTAGATGCTGCTGTGTACAATGCAATAGCACCACCCATGCTATGTCCAATCAGCATAATTGGAGGAGGAAGCTCTCCATATGTGGCTTCAACCACATTGCCAATGTCTTTTACCATTGTTTCTGCAGACAGATCTTCAAAATTCTTGACTTTTGTTTCCCCATGACCTATTAGATCCAGAGCCACAATCCTACACTGATCTCTACTAATGATCACTGCCATGAACATGGCCTGTGAAAGGGCAGAATGGCCTCCTCCATGCAGAAGGAGCAGGACTGGACCCTCTGAACCACTCTTATAAACTCAAAAAACATCCTTGCCAGTTTTATTCTCTACTTCCACATCTTCCATGGACTTGAAGTATTGACTCCAAGGAACAGGGGGAAAATCCTGCTTTCCTCTGGAGCCCATTTGCATCTTGGCTTTGCTCTGACTGCCCCCACTGGTGAGGAGAGGAGGGCGAGAGAGCAGGCGGCGCAGGTGCATGCTCTTCTTGAGGGTTGACCTCAAGGAAAGGTCACATGTCTTCGAAAAGTAGCACAAGATTAGTCCCACACTGTGTGGCCCAACTGATCACACCTAGCTCCCCTAACAATGCCTCATTGCTTTTGAATGGCACCCAGAAACTGTCAGCAGCACCTACTGCCCCCATAATATCATTTTTATAGGTAGAACACATAGGATCTTGTGACCATAAGCAATTTTTTCTTGGCTATGGTGAGAGTACTTCTCGTAGGTGATATACAGGTCAAATGTCATTTCTTCCTTGAAATCATACCTTTCCAAAGGTATAGTTATAACCTTTCTAGCTTTCACATTTCCAAAGTACTTTGTAATTTTATTATAAAATTTATCAAACTTTATTATCACAATAATGTCTGGGCCACCTTCTGTTCATCCTCAGCCATTAGACTGTGTTCTCTTTGGCTCCTTGTGTTTTGTTTACTTTCAGAAATCAGGAGCTACTGTAAGTTCAGGCTTTGTAGAAGACACTTCTCTCAGGAGCATTCGCTGAATGTCTGAATCCAGTTGCAAACCAATCTTAGCAGTTATGTCACATTCTTACAGCTTGTTAACAAATATTTTTCCTGAGATGCATCTACAAATGTATCTATGTTGCCAAAAAGTGCATCTCTTTAGTTATGTATAATAAAACATCATTTGAATATTACAGAGATGGAGAAGAAGTCGACAACATCTCTGATCTACTTTCATACAACAGGAGAACAGGACCTAGTGACAGCAAATTGAATATTTTGAGAGAAGGAGAAGGCTTTATCTAATTCAAATTAAGTGGCACCAGACACTGAACAAAACAGCAAGTTGTTTCAGTGACTGCTAAGGATCTCGGATCATGTTTGGCTTATTACAGCACAAAATGTAGTGCTACAAAATTCTATAATCACCATGATTGAAATTCCAAACCACTGTAATGGAGAAAAAATCCTGGCTCTGTACTCTGAATCATAGAGAAAGAATGTATCCAAGGAGACACTGTGGCCACAAGGGAGGTAAGCGGCTCAGGTGAAAGAGAAGGCGGAAAAACACTGGCGAGCAAAGAACACTGCTGCCTGCTGTTCTTGCTGATTTCTTTGTTTTGACTTTTATTGTGTTTTGCCTGCCTGTTCTTGCCCTTAACTGTATATGGGAAACAATGTTTGTGCAGCAACTAACTGCTTTTTGGTCAGGAATTTATCAAAAATATACCCTCAAAACTGTGTTTCTTAAAATGTTTAGACTATTCTTTGAATTACCAATTTGATGTACTTTACAAGAATATTTGAGATTGGCAGTGATACAGACTGTAATGGTTGATACATTCTGTTAATTTGTTTAGAAGTTTAGAAGTGTAAGTGACTCAAAAGGGGGCCAGGGTCCTCATCTTGTAAAAAGTCTCATCTTGTGCAAGAGGAGGGCATAGAGATGGTGTGAGTAATACAACCAACCCAGAATGGGTAGCCTATTTACAGCATAAGGGAGGAAAATAGACTTTCTTTCTCCCTGCCCACCTTTGCTTTTGTTGGTTTTTCTGTCTTCTGCTGCCTTGAACTGTTGCCCCACGCCATGCCACTTTACCTTGAAGCCAGCTGATTATGAACTGAAACTCCACAAATTGTGAGCTAAATAAACCTTCCTCTCTTTAACTTTGGGTGGTGGGTATATAGTTCCAGCAATGAGAGAAAAGTAACAAAGACAGACAGAATTTGGTTCCAGAGAAGTGGGGTCATTGCTGTGACTATAATTGAGCATGTGACTCAAGAGTCTTTGGGAATGGCTTGTGGGAAGAGTTTGGAAGTGTTTAGAGTACTACCTGAAAAAGTAGAGCTGAAACACCTTAGGTTATTCAGTATGGGATATTGTGGTCAGAGCTTATAAGACCAGAAAACCAGTAAAGCTCAGGCTCAGGAGGTTTCTGCTGGGAACAAGGACTGTATTGGCTACTGGGCTCCAGATGATGTGTGTTATAGCTTGGCAGAAAGTTTGTCTGTGTTTTTCTTGTGTCCACAGACTTTGCCTGAGATTAAGATTAAGGGTGGTGGACTAACTAATCTGGTAGAAGAAATTTCAAGGCAGTTGACTGTTAAGGCAGTGACCTGGCTATTGTTGGGGTCTTTTAGCCAAATTTATGTTGAGAATCAAGAGCAAAGAGCCCAGCAGGGTAGTTTAAAACACTGTGAGTTTAGCCAAATAGGAAGCTCCACTAAAGTTGTGGACGACACAGATAGAGTTGAGAAGATCTCAATTGCTGAGAGGCAACAGGAGAATATAAAAGATGGCCTAAGGGCATCACAAGAAGCAGCAAGTTGCTACCCTTTGCAGCCTCAAAACTGTAAAAGTGAAAGACTTTACTTTGAGGAGAAAGTCACAGAGCACCATGTTTCAGAATGGCAGGGACATAGAAAATTTGTTTATCAGAATTGGATTCAGGGTACACAGTGATCCAGGCACTTGACCCCTACAACCAAGAGAGAGGCAAGCCTGGCTACTGTTTCACCTGGCAGCAGACCTTGGCAGCATCCACATGGCTTTAGATGCTTGCACAATGAAAGAATTGCTGAGTTAGTAAGTCTTCCACTCCAATTTCAGAAGGGCTGGGAGGCCAGCCAGTGTGCCCCTGAGAGGGCAGTGTGTAACGCTGTGAGGGTGAAGCCAGAGGTAAAGTGGAGTCTCCAGAAGTTTAGAAAAGTCGGGAACATGGATCATCTAAGGAACATAGATCATCTAAGAAAGGAGGCACCAAAGCAGGCCTAAGAGAGAAGCCATGGGACCTATAACCACCAGAAGTCACTCAAGTCCTTTGGAACTTACAATGTGCCACACATTGCCTCAGATGCTGAACATGGAACTATAGGACTTAATGTGTGCCTGCTGGGTTGTGCACTTGCTTTGGTACCATTTCTTTGTATTCCCATTTGTACTTTTTGGAATAGAAATGTTTATCTTGTGCCATTGCATGTTGGAAGTGTTTAACTTTACATTTGTACAGTGATGTGCAGTTAAGAGATTGCCTTACATCTCAGAAGCTACTTGTGACTTGGACTTTTCAGCAATGCTGAAACTATTAAAATTTTGGCAACTCTTGCAGATGGACTAAATGCCTTTTACATAAAGTGTTGTGCATCAGTCTTTGGGTGGCATGTTTTTGTTCTAATGTAACATAATGCTGATAGATTTAATATTGATTCTAAAGGATTCCTAAACCTATGTTATAATGCTCAAGTTGTGAAATGCTAATAATAAGTATGTCTTTGTATCTGGAAGCCAGTTTAAAGAAATGTGTCTGGTTGCCAAGTTGATGAAGGGTGGATTGTAATTGTTGATACATTATGTCAACTTGAGAAGTTTAGAAGTTTAAGCAACTCAGCAGAGGGCCAGGGTCCTCAGTTTGTAAACATCCTTTAAGAGACAAGATTTAACACACAAGCTAAAAAAAGCTGAGTAAGAAAACTGTCCTAATGGTGAGAACATGCACTTTCTATAATTGATTTTATTGCTGCTCCTGTCACAATTTTTATGTGATCTAAATGAACTCTTCAATGCTTTACTAAAAATTTGAGTTAACTGAATTATTCCTCCATTCAATAAAAACTATTATCTAGCATTTACATTTGACCCATTATTACTAATTTTCATGTTCATGTTTTTCCCAAGAAACCAGAATATTTTAGACATATCACTTTCTTTCTTTAAAACTCGTTTAAGGATGAGAGCAGCAACATCAGCCTCATGGATCTGTTTGTGAGTAGAGTACAATAATATGCTATAGAATGCTATAAAATTTGATCTTCTATCTAAATATAAATATTCATTCATTCACAAAGGTTGAGGAGAACCTTACCTATCCCAGGCATAGTTCTATGCATTTAAAATATTTCTGAGGTCTCATGCCTCTTGTAGCATTCACTTTACAAAAGAAAAATTAAATGCAATTAAAATTATGTCTTATGTTAGAATTTTCAGGCCTCTAAGATTTAAAAAAAATTAAACAGCATGGTCAATAAGATTATCTTTGGGTCACTTGTTGAAGTTTAAATTAGAGGTCAGAAGACATAGCACTGAGAAAGTCAGTTTATATAGCTAAAGCTTTGTCAGAGGTAAAGGATTTACTCCTATGGCATCTGGAAAAAAGAGAATAACAGGAAGAGAACGAGTAGTATAGGTTCCTTAAGACAGGAGCATGGCTAACATTTCTAGACAGTAAGTAGGCAAGTGACTGAAGACAAGAGACAGGGAAAATATATCAGTCAGAGGCCACATGAGGGCCACAGCAAGCCCACAGAAGTTCTCTTTGGATCACAGTAACAGCTATTATCTTTTTAGTACCAGAGATTGAACTCAGGGCCTTTGTGCCAAGCTCCACCTCAACCAATTCCTTCCTTCCTTCCTTCCCTCCTTCCTTCCTCTTTGTTTTAATATGGCCTCACTAAGTTACTCAGCTACATTTTAATTTCCCTGAGTGAAGTATTTTACAGAGGGTTGACTTGATCATATTAATCTTAAAATGATCACTCTGGTGTCAACATTGCTTTTCTCTCATTGCTGGGACGAAACACCCTAAAACCAAAATGAAGGAAGGAAAGGTTTATTTAGCTCACTGTTTGTGGAGATTTCAATCCATAATCAACTGGTTCCAAGGCAGAGTAGCAGGGGCAACACTTCAAGGCAGCAGCCAGAGCAAAAGGGGAAAACAAACCTCTTCTCCTGGCTTATATTGTGCAGAGGATACCCCTCTCTCCTTCAGAGCATGTGTAGCACTCACAAAATCTCTGTGCTCTCCTCTTATACAGGATAAGGATATTTACAAAGTAAGAATCCCAGCTCCCCGCTGAGTCTCTTAGTTAAACTTCTAAACTTCTCAAGTTGACACAATGCATCAACCATAACAATCCTAGTAAAATGTAGGAACACAAATAGGTGCATATCCAGTAGATATGACACCTATCAAGAGAGGCTGTGAAGACAGAAGTGGCTGGAATGTGGCTAGGTTTTGAAATTTTAGCAAAATTTATGTCAAAGAATGGCTGTTGCTTTTAAAGAAATAGTAGTGTACATGTCAACTTCAAGGATTTAGGGTTGAGTAACAAGAGGTGTAACAGTACGAGCAACACAGAATATGCAAAACTGTGAGAGAAGCAGGGGGGAGAAATGAATAGAAACAATGATTTTGAGAATTTTGTCTCAGATGTTAGGCAACTGAATATATGAATATCTAGCTTGCGATAAGAGTCAGAGCTACAAATGTTGCTTGAGCAACCAGGAACACAGAAACAATACTTAAAGTCATGGAAGATGATGGAGGTGATGAGTTCAGATAGAGAAACTAATAGGGCCAGTGTCAAATTGAAATGAAGGAACTTGAAAGAAACTGAGGTAAAAAAGGTGGATTGAGAAGGAGGGAACATGATATAAAAAGAAAACCAAGGACATTGGTAAACAGGAAGAAAGAGAGAGAAAAGAAGAGAGAGAGAGAGAGAGAGAGGAGAGAAAGGAAGAGAGAGGAAGAAAAGCAAGAAGGAAGGAAGGAAAACAGCAAGTAGATAGATAGATATTATCTTAGCTCACACTGCTATAATACAAAATGCTATAATATGGATAAAAGCATGGATTGAGACTCTGAAGTAACAGATATTTATTTCTTATACTTCTGGAAGCTGGGAAGTCCAAGATTAAGGGTACCACACTTTTGGTTCCAGTTGTGGCCTATTTTCTGGCTCATCAGTGCCCTACTTGTGCGAGTATCCTCTCAGGATAGAGAGAAAGCAAGTTCTGGTCTCCTCTTACAAGGACAGTAATTACATTACAAAGTCCCATTTTTCTGACTTTATCTAAAACTAATCCCAACCCCTAAATTACACATTGGAACAATCAGTTGACAGCACGTTAACATATACCAAGAAGGAAGAAATGATCACTAGTATCAAATGTTGCTCATATATCAAATAAGATGATTTCTAAGAATTGAGTATAAGATTCATCAATTCAAGAACAGTGGTGATTCTTTGAGTGCTTTTGGTGGAAGGCGGGGATGAACCAGGATGGGTGCGACTTTGAAGAGAATGGCAGATGGTGATTTGGAAACAGTGAATAGACATGATTTTTAATTAAAAGAGCTCTTGAAGGAAATAAAACAAATAAATAAGGTGGGGGGCAGGATTAGGGGTTCTGAAAAAGCTTGCTGTTTTTGCAGTTGTTTAACAGCTGAATAGCAACATTTCTATATTTATAGAAATGATGTCAGAAAAAGTAAATACTCAAATTATGAATGAAAAGTGGAAATGGCTGGAATAGTGTCCTGAACTAGGGCAGCTAGGAGTAAATGCAGTGCAGAAGAGGAGAGCCTGCGTTTTAATCTAATCAGAGCGTTCATCATTCACCTCCAGTACCATAGTCATAAGAGAGAGCCTGCAGGAGCTAAGGCTGGAGTATGGGTGAATGTGTCCTGAGATTGTCTGCAAATTCTTCTTTGTAGATTATGAAATATTTAGCTCATGTTGAAGCTGAGAGGAAAGAGCTTCATTTCAAAGTTATGGAATAGTGTCTAGGTGAATATAGTGATTTTGCAGCTGTGTAAATGGCCTATTTGTAGTTCACGGTTTTCTAATAAATATTAAGGCAGCCAAAAGAGTGCATGTTATCCTGCAGCCACACCCAGCAGCAAGAGTGCAAAGTGTCATAAATTGTGTATAATCAACCAGAAGAAGTCTACAAGTCAGAGAGGGACAAGGAAGTTGAGGAAGTGAGCAAGACAGTGTATACAATGCCTGATGTTAGAGGGTAAATTGGGAAAGGAGAAAGGGGCATTAAAAGAGGAAGTGTACTTAAAAGTGTGTCTAATGAAATGTTAACGTTGTGAAAAGTTGTGGTAGTAAATTAGAGAAGACATTTTTTCCTGTGTTAGTCAAAGTATCCATTCCTGGTACAATCTTTCCTGTCAAGTAGATTTATTACTGTGTGATCTTGATTACCAGAGGCATCTTAATACAAAACACAGAATGTAACCAATACATTCACAATTTGCTTATAAATTTATAGACTTAATTGGGTAGGGCACACAATTCATATTTTATTCCATGTTCAAGAACCAATCACAAACTGGTATGCAAATTGATTTCTTCTTTTTCAATCATTCGCAATTATGTTTTCCAGCTTTTGTCTTCATTTGTCCACATTCTAAGGTTTCAAACATGTCAGCATTTATGTTGATAGATATGTGTGGACTGTCTAATTATATATTGCTCATTATTCATGTGCAATCAAAATGTTGCTAAACTTAAAGATCTGTGTGTAAGTCAGCATCATACACTGTTACATTTACAAGGACATACTCGACTTGTAAAATAGCTGTGCATTGGAGTGTAAATAAGCCCTCGTATATAAATATTTTCCTTTTCCGTGTTTCAAATGCCTACAACATGTTCACTGCCTATTCATTTCTCCGCAAGCAAGCAGGCTGAATCTCTGTAAGTGACATTCACATCAATCAATTTTCTGCTCATACCCAGATTTTATAAAGGTCAAAAGAAGAAAAAGAAATTAATAGCTCGCTTCAATGTTTTCCAATGCTGGGTGTGTGACAGAATCACTAGGTAAACTTTTAAAAGATACTGACACATGGGCTTTGTCTCAGAACACTAAATCAAAGCGTCTGGGTGGGAGTAGGGAAAGCAGGGGACTAAGCCTCTGTATGGTTTTTAAAGTTCTTCAGGTGGTCCTCATGGGCAGCCAAAGTTGAAAACCCATACAGAGATTTAAAAAAAAAATTATTTGTTGAGTCATGTCAAGGTGTGCTTCCTTCAGCAGCGATAGTCAGAGTTTGACAAAAGCAAATTACAATCATTATTTATCTGGTTTAATAACTACGGAAAATGCCATTACAAACCTACCTGCACAAAAGAAGTTCGTGATGCAAATGACCTTTTCAAGAAGGAAAAATCAATTGTTGTGACATTCTGTTCATTGTTAGAAAGGAAAACTGATGGACTAGTGAGCTTATATTGAGAAATTATGACCAGTTTCGTATCATCATGAGCGGAAAGTCTCAGTCAAATTAAAAATCATCCCTTGGAAAGCACAACTTCTCTACTAGAGGGCAGAATGAAATAGTTTATTATTGTGTGTACCTAATATTATAATCTGCATTTTACAATAAAATGTGCTTATGATTGACTTTTAAGTCAATAATGAATTTAGAATCTAGATTTCAATTCTATGAATAAATTTTAAATTTCCCATTTTTTTATTGTTATATGTATGTCCTTTAAAAAATATAACCTAATTTAACATTGACTGTCATGTACTTTTGATTATTTTATAACTTTAACTGTCAACTATGTTCTTCATTAAAAAGCACAAGTTTTAAATATCTAAGCAACTAAATCAATGTAATAATTTAGAAATACTGTCCGTTTCTGAGAAAAGTACAAGCATCTTTCTTTCTTATTTGGTTAAAGTTACTAAGAAGCATTCCTCCTTTCAGAATTATAAATTTTTTAGTTTCAAAAGTGTATAAATTCATGTAAACATTGCTACAATCTAGGTGTAGAATATGGCTCAAAACATTTAGAAATATCATCCAAATCAGAGTTAAATCATCCTAATACAATTTCTCCTGATCTACTACAGTTATTCCCCTCATAAAATCCCCAACTATCTTGGAAACCACTATGTATAGCCATTGCCAATCAGAACTGTTGTTATTTAAATAAAACTTCATAAACTATATTATAATTTATGTGAAAATGATAATTATCTAGAAATTACTAATTTTAAGAAAAGTAAATAAATTTAGAAAACTTACTGTCCCTTACTTCATACAAACAAACTTACTTATGAAACTACGATAAAAATAGAGAATGATGTTGGTAAAAGAAACATCTTACAGATCAATAAATCAGGTTAGTGGGGTAAAGGAAAAACTTTTTAAAAATGAGTGTAAAGATATGCAGATAGTTATATGGAGAAAATAAACATTGACCTTACCTCACACCATAGAGAAAAATATAAATACCAAATATGTAAAATATAAAACAGTGAAACTACAAGAATTGTATGAGAAAAAAATGGAGTTGTTTGTGAAAATGACATTGACAGAGGGAAAGATTTTTTGTGCAGATGGACTGATTCCTTGATTATTTAGCAAAACACTAACAGGGGTGCTACTATAATGGAGTTTTATGAATCATAGTTTTAAGTGTTATAAACTTTGCAAGATTGTTTGGAACCAGACAAATATAATTTGCAAATAAAAAATTGATGAACTGTGAAATATTATTGAAATAAAAGATACTAATATGTATTCTGGTTGACTGGTATGGGTGAAGAGAGGAACGAGGAGGTTGTAAGAATTTTAAGATATGCATTTAAAGATATTTTTTAAGATATGCCATTTTAAGATACTTTACTCATAATTTCTGAACATAATGACTCTGACCAGTATCAAAACTCCAGAATTTATACTTAGAAACTAGTCAATACCAGAAATACATTGTGACACTTATAGCAGAGTGACCCACAGAAAAATCACAAATTTAAAATTATTGAATGATTACTTAAAGTGTTCCTGATATATTTTGGAAATACTATAACATTGGTTGAATATATATTTTAGTCATATGTCTAGATTTATTCTGGCACTTTTAGCTACCATTTTCTTTAAACTCAAAAATTATACAGTATTGGCTTTTCCCTTAATGAATCTGAATTAAGTCTATAGTTTTAAAAATACCTTAATATAAGAAATTGACAGGATCCAATGCCCTCCAAACCAACTGCAGTTTTTGTATTTGAATTAGATACATAAACAAATAAGATATGTGAAAAAATAATGTATATAAACAAATTTTATAGTGACCCATCACTATAAAACCTACTGAAAAAAATGAACGTGAGAAACAGAAAGAAAAGCAGGATATAAAGAAACTACTCACAAACATAAAAATACATGAGATAAAAATAGTAACTGATTTATATAAAAAATATTTAATATAAATGTACAATTCAATTGTTGCACATTCCATAATTCCAATTAGGCTGTTTTTACTTCTGGCTTAAATAGAATTTGAAGTGTGTGTACAACAATTTCTATTTAACACAGCTTTGCAATCATTTGATAATTTAACTAGTTGTGTTAAATTTGATGGCTTAAGTAATCATATTTGCATTTGATTTGACAGAAGCATTTGAACAAGAGTACACATTTGTATGTTACCCTTGGATTTAAGGAAAGAAGGGTTTATTACAAAGTCCTTAACAGAAACTTGATTGGTTTAATCTAGAAAAGGCAACTGTAAGTATGATTCTGGGTCATCTGTAGAAATGGGCTGGTAAGTGATGGGTATGTCCACATAAAATTATGAAATATGAAAGCTGTCCTCCTTGATCGTTTACTTCTATGGTGCTAATCCCTGGGTTAAGTGGTAAGCTTATGCTAAGTCGTCTCTGCCAGAATTTGCTGTAAGAAAATTTCTGAAACATGTTTGCCATTTATGAATATACAATAAAACTTGGTTGACAGCATACGTAAGTACAAGCAGGTAGAATGAATTTACTTTTCAGAAAACCTGCTCTGAAACACATATTTTTAAAAAACATCTAAAATTTTATTAGGCAAAATGAAAGTTGATCATAGAAAGTTCAGGTATTATTCAGCAGATTTGAGCAATTTTCCATTTTAAGTTTTAAATTTTATTTTTAAGCAGAGCTGTAATAACACTCCAAAAATTATCTATGCATATAAAGGATTACCCCACATATAGGTCTGATTGGTTCTACAATAGGTGCTTCCTATTTCTATAGGAAAATTAAAGAACTTAAGGAAAGAGTCATAGAACAGAGTTCCTTTAGACAAAAGTAGAATAGAACATGCACTTTAATCCTGATCATATTTCTTAGTCTCTGCAATGGATAGCATTTAAAATATTCTTGACACATAGAATGTTTATGACACACATTGATTGAATGGATGAGTACATATTATCTGCAGTGGGCATGAAAAATACATTTATCCCAGAGGAAAGATTAAAAGAGATATATTTTAAAACCTATCAAAAGCACATTATGTTTCCAATATGACAAGATCACTTCAAAATCCTTTTCTGAAAGAAATAGGTTAGACATATTTTAAAAGCAGAATATCATTTTTGGTTAAAGTGTGTCTCTGAATATGTATTTTTGTGCCTGGAGGACACTGATTCTCAGTAGCTGTTTAAAAGAAAATTTTATTCTTCTAAAAATATTCTCAAAGTGAATTATTTAAATTCATGTCAATCTTCAAGAGATGTTCATGACTTCAAAGATTTAAAAGAATGAAAGTAGTTTTATAAAACAAAAAAAATAATACTTAACAGCTATCAAACAACTAGAAGTGCTGAAGAAACCCAAGACCAACAGGCAATAATGTGATTTGTAAATTATATACCCAATATGTTTTAATTGATACAAATATTGTATAAGACTGTAAGACTACTCTTTATACCAATTTAAAAGTCAAGAAAAATTTCCATCTCATGGAGTCCTTGTTAATAAATAGTCTCAAGTTTTTTGACTGCAAAACAATTACTTAGATACTGCCCTTCATGAGCAATTATCACGAACAAAAGAAAAAAATATGACAACATTGTTAGAAATAAATCTGAAATTGCAACAGGAAAGACAAGAAAATATTTCATTATACTGAGTAGAATCCTAGTAATATCTGAAGCACTAAAAAAGCACCTTTCTAGGAATAAAAAGCTGTTGCTTATCCATGGCGTTCCATCAAATTCATAATTTAAAACCATTTAGAGCTTGATTCATGTGATCAATGAAAATGGTAAGTTTTACAACATGATTTAAACAGAAATGAGACATGGTCAGTTTTTTTACAAAAAAAGTATGACCTTAAAGATAGGTAACTTTGCAAGCAGAAAGAATAATTAGGAATGTATCCTATCAGATGAGGATCATGAGAGGAGATATAAACTACTGTAGCGGAAGTATGAGTAGTGATACAGGAATAGAATCAGAATGATGCTTATTATAGCAATGATGTTGTTAATGATAGTGGTAGATGCTGATGTTGATAAGGATGTTGATGATGATTACAACTTGCCTTACTTACTGATTGATACATTCTGTGGGACATTTAGTATATAAATTGTATCAAATAATCCTTAGGACAGTCCTAGGAGGTTAGGTTTATTTTTATTTTCATTTGAAAGTAGAGGAAATTAATCCTAAAGAAGTTTGAGTAAATTGAGCAAGATTGGAACGTTTCAAAAATTGAAGATGAATTTTTAATCAGGTTATCCTGAGTCCCTGCTTTAATGACGATTTATTATTTCATGTTTCAGGAAATATTCAGGCATTAAAATATTCAACTTGTTAACAGAGGATTAAAGGAAGTAAGAGACAATTTAGGATTCTTCCCAATGTGCATACTTAGATAATTAACATAATGGTAGTACCATTTATTGTTACCAAGAATGGAAAATGAAGCAGTTAGATTGCTGGATCATTACTACTCATGGAAAGAGGAGCAGTCTAATGAAATCTGCATAAAAATACATTCAAATTTATTTATCTAAACAGATAAACACCTTAGAAAATTTCCTAAAGATGACCAAATAAACTAAAGGATTTTGCAGACACATATGGTCAGAAGATGGCTCAGCCATTATTGTATTGACTTAATACAGTTTTGGAATTTTTCTTGTTCTTTTTTTATCAGTGCTTCCAGATTTTCCGTCTTTTAGTCCTACTTTGATGTACTTTAAAATGTAATCTTTTGAAAAAATAATCTGAAATATTTCAGTTCAAGATTGTCTTGATTTATGAGAAGTTATAAAGTACAAAAATGCTAGCAAAAATCACAAAGACACATACATCATCAAGCACACACATTCTGCCAGAACTGGTGGTACACACCTTTAATCCCAGTACTCTAGGTGGCTGCAGAAGGATTCCAATTCAACCCCAGCCTAGGCAATTAGGCAAGTTAGTGTGACCCTGTACCAAATTAAAAAGTAAAAAAGGTCTACAGATGCAGCTCAGTGAGAAAATCCTGGGTTTGATACCCAATTCCACCAAAGTCTGAAAAATTCCCAGTACAATGATCAAAATGTTTACTGTTTTCAACATGACACCTGGAAAATATCCCTGTTTCTTCTCATTTAATTTCAACTCTCACTCTTTGACTTTTACTGACACACTGTAATATTTGTACCAAGTCTAATTTGTGTGTCTTTATTGGATTTTCATATGAGATCAGTTAGTCTGATAACTATGGTTTTACTGTTTCTTTCATTGATATCATATTTTATTATAAGAAAAAAACACTGAGAATGGTATTGGAAAATACCTAGAGTATATAAAAATTTCCTTATAACACAATTTATAAATTTTGATAATTTTTAATTGTTAAATTTATGATGACTAATCTTTAAAAAGTTATTGCTTTCCCAAATAATGTCTTCAGCATGTTAAAAAAAAAAAACCAGTGAGATTCGTAATTAAGATTAAGTACTTCCAAGGGAAAAATAATAATTTTGATGTTTTGGTTGAGTGGTTTCTCAATTTCTAATGAGTTGTTTCATTTTGGCAGCGTGGATAAAAACAACCTGGACATCATGCAAGCTTGGTAATGACATTCGGTCACCATGGGGCTCACGAAGGGAACCGACTGGGGAGAAAGAGAGAATGTCTTATTCTATATGGACAGCTAATGAGATATTTAAAAGGTGACCAGTAATTTGTGTTCCTGTGACAAGGTCAGTACACATTTGTGTGAGGCCTCCTGATCATGGACTTGTTTATGAAGATCTCTTGGGTTCATGCACTTCTCACTGCATTTGTGGAGTAGAACTTGAAGACAAATTGAACACATACTTAGTGGTAGTTCCCAGAGGGAATATCAGAGTTAGCACTCTCATCAATAATATTTGAGTCTCTTGCTTGAATAAAAATAATTAATTAACTAATTAAATGGACATTTCTTCTCTAATGTCATTTACATCATATCCAATTTTGATTGTCAGTAATTTCTTCTGAACAAACAAAACCATATTTTAAAAAAATTATTGACCTCAAAGTCTGTCTCATTACAAGTAATTTAGCTGTGTCTAAACAAAGAAAATAAATGAAGAATTAGACAATTAAGGAGGGAAATTATTATTAACCAGTAAGCCTAGATCATGCTGTTTTTCCCAAGTTTTCTCAATAATAGTCTTAATTCTCCCCTTTAATTTTCTATTTTATAACTGAAAAAGAAAATGAAAACCGAAGCAAGTATTTATATAGTTTATAATCTTGTGTTTGAGCAGAAATTTTAATCAGATAGAATAAAGTAAGCACTGATAACAAGACTCTTAGAAAGTAATCAGCCGGTTCAAAACACATGTAGCATTTCAGTGGACCATTTAATGAAAAACAGTTTGTGTACATATGATAGTGACACTCATTTACTCTCAAGAAGCTCATAATCTATTGAGAAAATTTGACACATACACTTATTTTAATGCAATTTTTCATGTTGTCAAAGTATTTAGCAGAATTGTGACATACAAAAACACAGATTAGAGATATTTAGCCCACATAAGAGCTCAAGAAAAGTGTATTTTACTCTCATGAACACAAACACACCAATAAAAATGCATCAGTATGTGTACATATGCACACATATGTATGTATGTTTTCTGTACATTGATGTATTTATACATATACATGTTAACATGAAATAAAAACCACTCTAAAATAAAGAAATAGAGTAGCATTGGTTCATAAATGCTTCTGTTCATGAACAATTTGGTTTGCAAACAGAAGCATCCAGCAACATTTTGCTTCTGTTCACAAACTCCCAATAGGGTGACAAACAAAACCTCGGCCATCTTTCCCACACAAACACAAACGCAGTCACCTTCCCCAGAATCATGGAATGAATTAAATTCATGAACTGCAGTGCTGCTGTGCAACAATCTGTAAAGCTACAGTATTTAAAAACATTTAAATGCATTGCAAAACTCATACCCTTAACTAATAAGTGTAAGAAACTATTAATTCACCATATCTATTTCAACATAGTAGGAAGTTATTGTTAGAAAAAGTGAAAAATTTCAATGATTCCTAATTTTTTCAGCACTTCGAAATATGTCCATCATGTTATTAATATGTCTCAGACAAGATGGGTACACAATTTATTGACTCATAGTTTATAGCTGAAATTAGAGAGAACATAAAGTTTTAAAGATACTTACAGTTTATAATGTTACTACGAATTCGTTCAGCATACAAGAATGAAAAGAACTGAGCCAAAACCAAGCATAGGCAAAGGCAAGAATAATACTCATTCTGTTCTTGTCTCACATTTTTCTTTGTGGATTTCTTACTATTGGACCATATAAAATATTTGAATAGGATAACTTTTAAAACATTTTATCTTTTAGTTTTGCTATCTTTATCAGAAGGATATCTCGAAATATCTAGACCTCCAGTCTGCTAATTCTTTAATTCTTATTCAGTATATATATATGGATTTACAGTGTCATTTAACACTGTATGTTGTGAGCATTTTTGTCATTCTCTTGCTGTACACGCACAGCATTTGATTCGGAGCATTGAAAGAATTAGGTCAAGTACATCACCAAATCCAGAGACTGCCAAATTCTTTACAAAATTTGAACCAATTAATACACTAATTTTGTGATGTACAATAAACTAAGATATTCTGCATTAAAATAGCAAATAAAAATGCTAGAATAAAATCAGATATATTTCTTATTCGTGACATGCTTTTTTAATGAATGTTCCACTCTAGACGCTGTCACTATAGGATCCAGGCTAACAGAACAGCAGGCATCTAATTTATTTTTGAAAAACACAATAGCCCACACTCACTCTTTTTGTAAATAAAGTTTTATTGAGTTACCACTATTCCCATTTGTTCACATATTATTTATAGATACTTTTAACTAGAACAACACAATAAAATAGCCAGAAAAAAGACTCTGAAGCTTGTAAAGTCTATTTTCTATCTGACCCTTTGCTGACCCATGAACTGGTGCATCCTGTTTGGGAACTGCAGCAGATGGAAAGAGGTTGGTGGCAGGGTGTGGTGGCACACCTCTGTAATCCCAGCACTCGAGAAGCCGAGGCAGGAGGATCACTGGGAGTTGGAGGCCAGCCTGGGCTACATAGTGAGTTCAAGCCCAGTCTGAACTACATAGCAAGACTCTGTCTCAAAAAAAAAGAAAAAGAAAGGGAAAGGAAAAGAAAGAAGAAAACAGGCAAGCAAGGAGAGGAAGGAAAGAAAAAGAAATTGAGCATTGTGCATCATGACCTGGCTTGTGAAGTTTTATACCTAAATTGATCAAACATCATGAATTTTGTCTTTCAAGCAAAAATCCCAGATTCTGTTTACTATGACTTACTTCCAATTTAGTACCGTCTGCTTGTTAGCTGTGCATTGTAAGGATAACTAAACTGCGAATGAAAATCGTGGATCACATTTTCCTCTTGAAATTTTAGAGTTTGTGCTATTGTTTCATGATACTTGATATTCTTATGAAGACTTCTGAGGTCATTCTTACTTCCTAACCTCTTTACCCCTCATTTTTGTATATGATATTCTGAAAAATTATTTCCTCATTTTGAAAATGTGGTATTTATTTATTAGTACATGTCTGCAGTACATGACATTCACATTCATCCTGTGGTGTATGTTCACGTACATAATACAGCTTGTTTCTCTTTTTTAATCTACTTCCCCTTCCTTGAACATCCCTCTCTCTGCCTCTAAATCCATGTTTCACATTTTCATTCTTGTTGTTATTATTATTCCTAGCTTATGTTTACAACATATAATGTCTTCATTCATTGAGGCTATAAGTTTCCTGTACATGACATATCTGAATTCTATTTATATACCCTTCCCCTTCTCCTCCCTCCTTGCCCTCAGTCTCCTGAAGATCTATCTCCTTTTTTCCTTCTATCCAGCCTTTTTATTCTCTTTGTTTGCACTTTGCCTTACTCAAATGGAAAACATCATATGGTATTTATGCTTGTGTGATTGATTTATTTCACTCAACAGTATATTTTCAAGATGCAACCATTTTCCTACAAATGTTTCCACATATATCCTTCTTTATAGTTGAGTAGTGTTCCATTATGTACAGAAAAAAATCTATAATTCCTTCTTTCCTATTGTACCCAGATTCCCAGGGCTGCATAACCTTTTCATGTCATCATTTAAAGAAGAGAAACAGCCGGGCGTGGTGGCTCACGCCTGTAATCCCAGCACTCGGGAGGCTGAGACAGGCGGATCGTTGTGAGTTTGAGACCAGCCTGGGCTACAAAGTGAGCTCAAGGCCAGGCTGAACGGCATAGTGAGACCCTGTCTCAAAAACAGGGCTGGGGATCTAGCTCAGCGGTCTAAGCGCCTGCCCGGCAAGCACAAGGTCATGAGTTCAATCCCTGGTGCTGCAAAAAATAAATAAATAAATAAATAAAAATAAAGAAGAGAAAGAAAAAAACAGTAATGCACTTTTGTGATAATTTCATTTATTTGTCAGAACATGGAGCAGCATTATCCCTAAACTTTCTTTTCTGTGTTATTCATAGAACACTCAAATGATCATATCTTTTGTCTTCTGGACTGCAAAAATCCATTCTATTTCTAGGAATAAATAGTTTTAGGTAAATAGAATCATTTCAGATTTTCCCATATAATTTTTCTCAGATCATAAAATGAAATGCCATTTTCTATCAGTACTTCCTTCTGCAGTGATACATGAGAAATTTCTCTGTATTGGCTGTTAAGGTAACCTTCATCTTTACTTCAAATTAAAGAAGACTGAAATATTATTTCCAAATATATGTGGACACCAACATAAGAGCATTGCCCATCTGCTAATAGTACAAATACCAGAGTGTTCTGTTTCTTCTTATATATGAAGTAAGCAATCTCTCTCTCTCTCTGTCTCATCCTTTGGTGAGAGTAGGAGTTTCTTTCAGCATTTATATTCATGTTTTAACTTTTTTCTCAAAAAAATCAATAACTATACATTAGTTGTACAAATGAATAGTTAATGTATACCTAAAATCTGTGAAGTCTTCAGAATTTTCCTTACCTTTTCCTTTATTTTTTCCCATCCCTCACAACTGAAATATATGACATACCATCTGCTTTTGGAAAGATTATGAATAACATTCTCAGATATTACTCATTGACTTTTGATTTTAAAACTAAGCATGAAATTCAGTTCAATGCCTGTGAGACTAAATGCAATCATTTATTATCATTTTTGTTGAACTAAATAAACTCAAAATGTTATAAAATTTGATTTTTGAGTAATTCACTTTCAGAATCAACAGTCATTGCTCTTTGAAGGATCAGCTAATGACTACTTTTTCTATTTCTTGTCTCCTTCATAGCACAATTACGATTCTCCATGTGGAAAAACCAGAGTTTTCTTTAAAATGGCATGTGACATTTAAAAATATAAATCTCCATTTTCAGTGCTTATATAAATCTGATGATTTTCTACTTTCAAGCAGAGTCTGTAATTCCTTCCTGGTGCGTTTTGCAGAGGATTGGATCAACATCACACATGGAATGTATTTGTGAAGAGACAGACAGAATTATGTCATACCCAGAGAGGAAAATAATCAGGTAACAGTCGTGCATTTTCTGCATTAATCATATTTCTGTGACTAAGTGAAGTAAGAGTGGAGCTGGTTATTAGACTGCAGTGACCTCCTTCTCAGCTTCCAGTGTGGGCATATCAAATCTGTTGACCTCTCTGCACACTGGGTCGTTGGCAGTTAAGTAAGGATAATCATATAAAACACCTCTTCATTGGCTCAGGCTTGATAAAGTGATTTTATATTTTTTATATTTCACAAAAACTTTTATACCACTTAGGTGTTAATAGTTCTCCATGGCAAAGAAAATTAAGACACTCTCCTATGATACTTTGGAGAGGATTTTACATTTATAATTACATTGATATTTTCAGCAAATTACATCACTTAAAATGACAGCTTTAGGGTTACTGGTATTAAAAATGAAAATGTAAAGATTAGGGCTGTTGGAATTGGAGGGAAATGATAATATGGAATTTTAAAAACAAGATTTGATATTAGGGAAGATAATGTAAATTAACACTTGGTAAAATTTAGTAAACATCTTGGGTATTGTTTCATCTAGTTGCAAATAATAATGATTTTAACTATTGAGGTTTATGAGAAGCCTCCTGGAAAAACTTGGTGCATTTAAGTAAAAAAATTGGATATAATTTTATGTGTATAATCTCTAGAAATGTTCCTGGTGTAATAAAGAAAAATAAATATGACCATTTAGAAACTTTCAATATTTATATAAAATAATAACATGAGTGAAAAGAATATTCTTATTTCAGGGAGTAAAATTCAAAACTTCATGCAACTGCTTTTTGTATTTTCTATGTATATATACTAATATACCATAGTCATTTCAGTATGAATGTATAAAATACTGTGGTGGGATTGCTTACTGTAAAAAACTTATCAGTTGAACCAAATTTATAAATACTGCATTAATAAATTATTAATTCATATTTATTGTTTTAGAATCATGTTAATATGCTCATAATCTGTCTTATAAAACTACCAAAAATTATAAAAGCCATGGTTGAAGAGGGGAAACTTTCTCATCAATTTCCTAAATGGTACTAATTATAAAGCCATAGCATATCTGTCAACATCCACATGCAGAGAGAGATTGCAAAATGACAGGGAACCTACATCTATTGACCTGACAAAAGTTTTCTTCTTACTAGAACCCCAGTTCTGTTTATGCAGTAGATAGCTATAGACTAAAGAAATGCTCATGTATTGCAGAAATTGAATATCAGTGGCATAGGTGTTATGGAATTCTGACCTGAGACACATGAACACAAGATGTCTGCTTGGGAGATGAGGAAAAACCCATTGTTCTCACTGATAACAAGTGAAAACAAAGATGTTCTCTATGTTGGAGTGTGTCATCACACCTGAAATTTTGGTAACTTGAGTAGAGCCAGCATTAAGAGAACACTGGCATACATGTAGACAGGGAAAAATAATAGAAAGAATGTAAGTTATTACCATATCATTTAACCACAACAGCAGCCACTCATTCTGCTTATTATGTTTTCCATATGTAATATTAAATTTCTATGGCACCAAGTTATCTTTGGCTCTCCTTTTTATGTGTATGGGAGTCAATACTGGTTATCCAATACGTTAAAGTATGTAGCTATATAAGACATTCTGAGACGCATTTCAAGCATTGAAAATAAGTTATAGAAATTTGGATTGTGCTCATTTCAATTATAGGACAATTTTAGGTAACATTATGCAAATTTAAAACAGGAGAAGACATTAGATAACTTAATTTTCTTTCCGCTAATCATTTTCTAATTAATTCATTGAACTCCAGAAGCATTAATTGGCTGACCAAAGTACTCTATGTCTCTATATTTGAAAGTCTTCATTTAGAGCAGTATTAAAAACACTT
>RJWT010002325.1:0-41542 GCA_004365215.1 Cuniculus paca | reverse complement strand
TGGAAAGTGCTGCAAAATAACATTCCTGGGTACAGTTTTTAATATATCATGATTGTAGACTATGCAGTACACTGACTACATCAGATTCTGGCTCATTAAATGACCACAGAGTGGAGGCAGCAAGGGACTGAGTAGGTAGAGGCAATGCGACATGAAGACAAGTGACCATACCATACCATCATGCCAGTCTGTGGAGTGTGTCATTGTGAGTGCCTAATCACATAGCGATGCTTTCTACTTGACACTTTCCCTATATATCACTCACTTCCCTGACCTTTGGGCTCCATCCTTCCCATAATGCTCTGCTTCCTATCAGTCTGACAGGTGGTTTTTGTCTACCTCTGTCCTCTGCCCATTTTGGCACTTCCCAGGCCCCATCTCCCTTGGGTGATGAAGCTGGGTGTTCTCAGAGGATGGAGACTAAAGGCTCCTCTTCCTGACCTTTGCCAACTCCCAGAGCAGCATGTCCAGCATGGAAAATACCCCTTCTTGTGAGACCAATTACAGGGCTTGTGGATTTATTTTCCTTTTTAAATTATTTATTAAAATGTCTATGCCCTTTAAAGAAGAATCAAATGAGAGAAACACACAAAGTAAAACATGAAAATCTCTTTACCTTGGCATTTCTTCTTCACTTCCAAATACTGCCAAAATATTTAGTGTGCTTTCTTCCAGACCTTCCCCTAAACAAAAAGAGGGCATGGAGTATAGTTGTCATATTTCCCATCACTGAAACAAAACACCAACACTTGCAATTTAAAGGAAGGTTTATTTTTGCTTACAGTTTCAGTGGGTACAGACCATGGTCAGCAGGCTTCGAGGCAGAAACTACATTGTGAAAGAACTTGGAAGAGAAAAGCTACTCTTGCTGTGATGGCCAGGAAGTGAAAAGAGAAAAAAGGAGCTGCGGATGAGAATACATCTTTCCACGTCATGTTCCAAACGCTTGCCCTTTCCAACCAGGCCCCACCTCCAAAGACAAGACTACTGGGGGCCATTTTAGAACTGAACCAGAGTATGAAGTGACAGTGATTGTTACTCTTTCTTAGTAAATAGTAAGCCTACTTACTATTCTGTTAGTATTTTTCAGATTTTTTCATTGTTATCCTTCCATGTTAGTGCATAGATATCTTCTCTACTTTTTGTAATACCTTCATAAAATAGTATGCAGCATATCATTGCACAATACAATAAAACTGTGATTCAGAGCTGGGCATGATGTTGCATGCCTGTAACCTCAGCACTTGGGGATTACAGAGGCTAAAACAGTGCCACAAGTTCAAGCCCAGGCTGGGCTATGTAGTGAGTCCAGACCAGCCTGCACTACACAGCTAGACTTTACCTCAAAAAAGAGAAAAAAAGAAAAGAATTTGATTTTAAAGGTAGACTGAATATATATGTGTATACATATATATATATATATATATATGAAATATACAGAATACACACTTACACACTATATTGGTATTAGATATATGTATGTGTACATACCTATCTCTAGAAAACTAGGTAGCTAATTTATATCATTGCAGTCTAAATCCCTGAAAAACAATAAAGTATAGCAGAGTTGACATTTTAAATAATTCTCTAATAAATAAAAAGCAAAGGAAGTTATAAAAATTGATAGCAAAATCCAAAGAACTATATTTTTTAGCACAACAAATATGACAATAGAAATGATCCTCAGACAACGATGGGATATTTTACTTACAAAGTATGTGTTTTACAGGTTTAATTGTCAAGATCTTCCCTTTCTTCTTCCTCTTCTTCAGGTGAGTCCCAACTCTAGCATTTAGCAGCTAGATTTTCAACTATAAGTGCAGAGAATGAGCCTTTAGAGGAGAGTTTTGCTAGGGTTGGGGGAAGAAAATGACACAGAGAGATGCTTACAGAAATCTGAGGTCATTCTAGACTTTCACAGATAAAGATGGTTAGTGTTGAAGGAGGAAGAAAGATGATGCTGCCCAGGAATAAGATCCATTCTTCCAGAATAGAGATCTTCTTAGTAGGACAATTTTCTGCAGATATTTTGTTCTGCACCCACACCTCTGAAGAGATCCTTAACTCTGAGCAAGTTCCACCCACAGAGAGAGTAGGCAATCTGCTTTTCCACTCAAAAGGACAGAAACAAAGTCAAATGGACATCAAAACAACACTTTTCTAACACATAAACAGGATCATTAACTACCATTCAGAGCTGGTTGGTGGAAGTGGGGTTAGAAAAAGACATCTCAGGTGGAGCAAGTGCCCTCATGCCCCACCCTTAACCCCTATTTAAACACTCACCTTTCTGAGTTACCTTGACACCTTACTACATCTAGATTCCTACATCTGGTTTTCCCTGGCTGAAAGAGGACTTTAGCCTTTAAGCATGGAAGGCAAAATAGGCCAGAAAATGACCCTCACCCCAGATAAGCAGCCCCCAACCAGTCATGAAGGCTATGAACGCAATATACCACAACATGTTTCTCATCTGTCAGGTATGAGATGTGTCTATACACTCTGTCCAAGGGACAGGGTGGGACAGAGCAGCAGTACCTGCTAAATTTACCTGTTCATGAGCACACTTGATTCCTGTATAAGATTCTTTTCCTTTCCTTGTCATTCTCACTTCCCTGACCCTTCCTGGGGTTTCTCAGGGTCACATAAAAAGTAAATCTCTTACTTGTACCTGTATCTCAGAGACTCCTTCTGAGAGGCCCAAACCTAGCCTAAGCCTAGACTTTGAAGTCTTCTCTATTTATAAGTTTTATTCTTTTGAAAATTTACAAGAGTCAGAGAAGCATGTAAAAGGGATAGCTTTCATTTTTGGAGGACACTAGAACTGTTTAAAAAAATAAACATGGGCCAACAGACTTAAACCAATCAAATCAAAGAATAAAAGCATTATTGGATTTGTCTGTTTTCTACTATTTGATTGCAATATGTGAGAAGATATGAACAGCTTTTTTGAAGAAAACAAAGGACATTAAGGTAGCCATTATCAATTTCTTATTGTCTAATTTGAAGGCCTGTAATGCTTTCACTCTTTTGTTTTATCTGGTTTTATATTATTTTGTTTTGTTTAAGTTTATTGTGTGTGAATGTATGGACAACCACTTCGAAGAAAACAAGAGACACTAGGGCAGCCATTGTTAATCTCCTGTTGTTATGTTTTGAAGACCTGCATTGCTTGCATTGTTCTCTTCTGAAATGCTATGTTGTGTTTGATTCTATTCTGTTTTGTTTTGTTCTATTCTCTTTAAAATAAAAACAATAAAAAAATAAACATTAGCATTTTTTTAAAAACATCTGACTTTAACTGTGATCCATCTAATCTTTTTAAGAGACAAATTGATAACAAGGATTCTCTTTTTAACTAATTGGTGGAGACATCATTGTTCACATGATCAGGAAACCTGGGCTTCTTTCTTAAGATTTTTGTTAACCTTTTCATGTATTGTTCAACAAGCAGAGAAATAGAAAGTTTGACCAGTCTTCTAAAGGACTCAGTCTGAATTTGCTATTATTCTTGTTTCTACCACCAAAACTAGTTCCTTAAACTTTCTCTGCCTCAATAAAAGCACATGGCACTGAGTCAAGCTCTCAGTGATCCAGTTCCCCAAACTGGATTCAGAACCAGGCTCCACCTTGGGATCCATTTGCACAGCCACAGGGGACACCCAGATGTTAAGGGAAGCAACAAGCATCTGCTCCAGGGAGATCATCTGCATTTCTCCAGGTCAGTGTAGAATGGAAGCATCTCTTAATGAATATCTAATCCAGAGTCTTATTCAGCCCCTGCTACACAAGTGAATGAATGAAAAACTGTTGGAAGAAATAGATATTGAAATGAGCATGTTATGTCTACAAGGTGAAATTGGGGCTGATTTTCCTTTTTCATTCTCTAAATATGTTCCATAACAAATATGACATTTATCACTAGCATTTTTAAAGGCTTCAAATTATATTTGTAACATAATGAAATATAATGTTTGCTGCATGTTTTTATTTGTTTCTTCAGCACTAAAATGCATAAATGAATAGGACAGACAAATGTTTCTCCTCATGGACATTATAGTCTAGTGAGGGAGGCAGTTCCTAAACAAGCAGATAAATAAGTATAGAATACAAAATCAGGTCACTGTGAGTGACTCTCCATAAAAGAGAACATGGAAATAGATTGAGGAATAGAGAGTCCCAGATAACACAGAGAGCATCTTAGACCCTTTTGACTGCATAAAGCAAAAAACTATAGTGTACACTGATGAATAACAAAAACTCTTCCTCACAGTTCTAGAGTCTGGAAGTCTGAGATCAGTGCTAACATGGCTGAGTTCTGGAGAAGGCTCTCTAGTTTCAGACAGCTGGGTTCTCCTATAACTTCATATGGTAGAAGGAGGACAAGAGCACTCTTTGGGATCACTTTATAAAGATGCCAATATGATTCATGAAGCCTCCACCTTCAGAATGATTTAACTACTTCCCAAAGTCCCCACTTTCTAAATGGGTGTTAGGAATTCAACATAGAATTTGAGGAGAAAGGGGAGGAAAAACATTCAGTCCATAACAAATGGTACCAAGCACTGGGTGAAGAAAGTGTCAATCACAAAGAAGTTATATCTTTTTCACTATTTTTTGCATGTAAATTACACAAATCTTCAGGATGAAATTCATGTTTATATTGCTTTTTAGGCATAAATGTTATTATTTATGTTGTATAAAGATTACCTAAAATGAGATTGGTTTATCTATTAGAAAACACTATAAAAATTTTCCAACTAAATTCGGGTGTTATGTATGCCCTCTCCTAATTATTCTGACTTTTTCCTTTTCCCCTCCCACCCTCTGACTTTTACTTTCCTAACCCTCCCACAAACACTGTCTAATGTGCAGCAACAGGCTCCACAATCAGTGTACATTGCCAAGGCCACAGTGACCACTGACAACACATCTAATTTCTTCAGACCTATGTGTTGAGTGCATGACAGGTCACCCTTCATCATCAAATGCATCAGGCCTGCAGGCCAGCTCCAGGGCCTAGAGCTTAAGATTCTGAGTAAGCCCTCCTCACCGTGTGGGTAAGAGTCACTAAAATTTCACTGTTTTTTGCAGATTTAGCTGTTTTGTGCTCCACTGTTGAATGATGACAATGATGATGATGATGATGATGATGATGATGATGATGACTGCAGAGTATTCAAATCTCCAAGCAACAAGAGTCCACAACCACTTTTACTTGTACTCCTGTCCTTTAGAAATGGCCAGATTGGGTTTCTCCTTTCTAGGTCTTGTGGGCTGTTTCCAAACGTAATACAGGATGTCCCATGAGTCCTCATGGTAGTTCCTCCGGTATGGCCAAGAGCCACACAGTCTGTGCTTAAACCACAGCCCTCATTGATGCCTCCAAGAAGGCCAAGAATGGCAGGGTCAGTAAGAGTGCAATCTGCCTTTTGAAAATGTCCTTAATGAGGCACCATAGAAGACTTTAAAAATCACTATACAGGTAGTTGAACTAGAATCACTCTGATGTGAAACCATTGTCCTAAAATTCTTAATGAAAACGCTACTAGAATTTAATAAGCTTCTGCATTCTGCAGTTGAAAACTCTAAATGTGGCATGAGCAAAATCTCTGTCATTCAACCTTGAAAATGAATGTAGAAAATGACTGCCCAGCCTAAACCTCAGGTCCCACTGAGGCAATCTTGGAATCAGCCTTCCATTTCTCTGATGAGCCAGTGGGAAGTTGAGCACTGAGAATGACTGAGCTTGAGTTATCTAAAGCCAAGAACCAGGAAGACACCAAGACACTGGAGTGAAGACACGTAGCCAAGTAAGCATACTAAATTTGGACTCATTATTCATGGGAAAGTCCTACTTACTTTCATTTTGAGTAATTCTAATAAAATTGCTTATCTGATTTTCCAAAGCATAGATCAAAAGAAGCAAGTAAGAAAATGAGGCAAAGGTGCGGTTAAAAAAGGGAAAAGTGATTTTCAAAACACAATGGCACATACAATACAGGTGTCAGCATGTGTTACAGAGAAGATCAAAAAATGCCCAAAATTGTCCAAAATATCCAAAAGGATGTGTTAGAGAGAAGATCAAAAAAATGTCCAAAAGCAAGCAAGAACTTCCCAAGCAGTACTTGTGCAAGTTTGTTTAGTGAAAAAAAAAATTGCCTAACCCAACAGCCACTTCCAAAGACACCACAATAATTGCTATTCCCAGTGAAAGCTTCAGATAGTCAATAGCAAGTACACTTACATTCAGTATCACTTACAAATAAATTATAGGAAGTGTTTGTTGGATGACTTCTAATCAAAAGTGATCAAGTGAGGAGAACTGACTGCAGAGGAGTGTAGAAGAATTTGGGGAATGATGGAAATAGTCTATTATTAGGATGGTTATAACATGGATGTATACCTTTGTCAAGTCACTGAACTGTATTCTAACAAAGGTACATCTTATTGTATGAAATTATTCCTCAATGAAATTGACTTTAAAAGTAAAAAGAAAGTTCAAGTTAAAATTTTGCACTTGTAAGGTAAGAATCAGCTAGCCAGAAATCCAATAATATAGGCACCAACCTGTTCACATTATTTCAAGATGCACCAGCCATTGTACTGCGTTCTGGAGACACCAAAACTTTGCAAAAGTAGTCTCTGTCTTAAAAGGCTCAGTTTGATAAACTTAGTGGTAAAGAATACATTACTGTACTTTCTTTCAAAATTTGGCACACATTAGAAAATGATGTTTAAGAAATTAAAGACTGGAATCTCTGACATAGGTCCTACTTACTCCTTGCTTGTGCTCTCAGCTTTTGTTGATTGTCACAATTCCCAGGGTTGGAAACAAAACTTTCTTTTTCTAGCATCATTTTAAATGGAAGTTGTTGTCATATCCCTACCAAGTAAAAACCCAAGGGGGTTGTTGGCAGAGTGGAATTTCCTCTAGGTTTTTGAACAATAAACAGAACTTGTAATGAGCTGTCAGAACCTAGTAGCTTGAAACCATTCATAAGAGAAGTTATAGCACTGAAAACATAGGCTGAAATTTCCCAGGCCTAACCAAGAGAAATTGTCCCAACACTAAATTCAGATAGTCTTTGATTTACCAGTTCTCTGCTTTAAAATGGTGCAAAAGCAATATGCATTCAGTAGAAATTACACTTGGAATTTTGCATTTGGACCCTTCCTAGGTGTTACTAAAAGGCTGTCTGATCTTCTCTGGCATATGGGGCAGCCCCAGGTTCTAGTCAGTGCCCTCCAGCACAAGGGGAAACAGCTGACTTCTATTTTAAATAATTCAGTGTACTGTGCTGCTAAGCTAGGATGCTCAGTAGGGCAAGTAGATTAAAGGTATTTTCAACTTACAGGATTTTTAAATTACTCTGGGTTTTTCCAGGTGTGACCTATCATTAGTCTAGGAGCATCTGTAGTATAAACTGACTGCAAAAACCAATCAAAAGTTACAAAATATAAAACCAGAAACTGACTGGAAGAATGAAAAGAATAGAATCTTGGCCAGAACTTGATATGGACCAGAACTTGGTCCCATAACAAGGTTCTGTGCATGTTTGCTAAATGAATAAAGATGATGAAAGCTTTAGTGCTTACAGTAGCTTCATAATAGCATGCAGCTGCAAGGCTAAGATCAGGTACAAAGGACAAAATGGAATGTCTGTCTCCAAAGTTGCCTGGGTACACAGGTTTACATGCCCGCTCAGAATGCACCTGGTTCTATCTGTCTTGGACACTGTGGCTACAGAAATCACCATTTCCCAGTGCTAACCTTGCCTGTCATAGGCAAGCAGTGTATCAGTGATTACAGTAGAAGAAAACAGGATCTAGGTCAGGTTATAATTATCTTAATGGAGGGACTACAGCAGACTTGTGAATACACTTAAGGGTAACAGGAAAAAGGATCTTGAGAACACCCAGTCCTTAGCAGTATTGGGAAGGAGCTTCAATTCTCAAGCATGATTATCAGATTCAGAGAAAAACATAGGTCACCCAGTTAAATTTGAATTTCAAGTAAACATTAGTAAATTTTTAGTACAAGTGTGTCCCAAATATAATCATTCCTCAGTATCAGTGGGCATTGGTTCCAGAATCTGCTGCAAATACCAAAATCCATAGAGATGCTTAAGTGCCTTCTGTAAATAGCATAGTATTGAACTATAACCTACCTACATCTTCCTATATAGTTTAAATCACCTTTAGATCCCATTTTACTTAATATGATGTAAATGCTATATAATTGTTACACTATATTGTTCAGAGAATAATGAGAAGAAAAAGGGTCTGTATGTGTTCAGTACAAGACACAGTGAAGAAAGAGTTTTGATCTGTAGTTGATTGAGTTCATGTCCTACGGAGAGAAACAGCCAACTGTACCACATTTTGCTTATACTAAGCAATTGCTAGTTGCTTGTTTTTAAGTTTAAATTTGACTGGATGACCTGCATCCTACCTGTCAGCCCTAACCCAGGCCTGAAGACAACACAGTGTCACTGGGCCAAATGACAGCTGGAGCTGAGGAAGAGAAGTGGCCTGGCAGGAACATGTCCCTGAAGGACTGCAGACCACAGAGGGGCCACAGCAGAGAAGAGCAATAAAGAATCGCCGATCTCGCTTTCCTCAGCTCTCTGATCTTGTACTGGACCTCACAGTGGCTGCATACACCTGGAAACTAGTGGACAAGAGTGCCTGGTGAGGATTATAAAGGTGGTGAAATGTAATACATCCCTTCCTCATCATAAGGTCATAGCCAACATCCCTATAACAAACAGTGAGAAGCATAATGCATCTGTTTAATCAAAGTTTTCTATGACTTGGAAATCTTCAGAATTGAAGACCCAAAGACCTAAGAAAAGCTGTCTGTTTTATGCTTAAGTTTGGTGAAGAATGAGCAGGCATATAGAAATGTGCTTTGACAAAAGAGAATGATGTAATGTAACAAATGGGGGCAGGGGAGTGGGTAGAGGGAGCTAGTCCCACTGTTTAAACTCTTCTTGGCCTCCCTGGCATTACTTCCTCCTGGGTAGTAATGGGCAGGACCTAGTCTGGAATGGGAGTCTTATGATCTACTTATCAGACAAACTAAGTCAGAGAGTTTCTCTAAGGTAGGTCTTACACACAGAGTCAGAGATGGGATGGGTTGGAGTTCAGTGGTAGAGCACTGGTATAGCAGGTGCAAGGGCCTGGGTTCTATCCTCAGCAATGGAAAATAAAAAAGAAGGAAAGAAAGAAAGAAAGAAAGAAAGAAAGAAAGAAAGAAAGAAAGAAAGAAAGAAAGAAAGAAAGAAAGGAGTTTAGAGAAATTTTTCTAAATTTGTATGACTGGCTTTGGAGAAGAGGAATTCTAGTGCTCATGGTCCTCCTTAGAGGAGGAGCAAGTATAACAAAAAAGGGTAAGAAAATGTCAGAAAAATTTTTGTGTTGAGACCTTGCACTGACCTTCAGTTCAAAGTACTCAGCATGCCAAACTGCTGTATTTTGAGGTTTCCTTTTCTGAGCTGCAACAGTCTTATCATTAGCAACTGGCTTCCTGCAGCAAAGAAACTAGCAGCAAAGGAAGAAAATGAATAAGGAGGTAGGGAGCAATCAGAGACTCTCCTACAGAGATGGATACTATATTCCTACTAGAAACACTATGTATTCCTTCTGGGAGCATCTAGGGTTTTGGGGTGTTTTTGTTTGTTTTTGTTTTCTTCATTTTTCTTAATAACCACTGGTATAACTGGATTCATACAAAGCAAACACAAATAGTTGCCTCCAAACAATTATACAATAACAATAATGCCCAAATTTCATATAGATATATCCACAAATACACAGGAAGATTCTTCTTTCTAAATGTGTATGTGTTTGGTTCACAGAAAGTTAAAAAAGTTATTATAATGAACAAGGGTGATAAATCGCCTCTTGGACAGGTGAAAAAAAGATTCTTCTTTTGTACCTGGAAACTATCTCCAGAGAAAAACATGTCATTCTATTGGCCACACTTTTGCCAGAACTTAAGCACCAAACACTGTACCAAGTTTAATTTATGGTCACAGTTGAAAGACTCAAGTATTTTTTGGAACTTTTAATTTTTAATAGCTATAATTATAACTAAATTCCTTTATCATTTTTAGTCTCTTTGCTGCCTCCAAGATTGACTTATACATGAAATAAAATGGAGAGGATGGGAAGGGGTTAAAACTGAATTTACAGGTACAAACACCTTAAATTAAAGACGTGGAAGGAGCAGAAGGGTATTTCTTTAGACAGAATGATTATCCAAGGGGAAACAAATTGCTCCATGAGTTGACCTTGTTCAGTAGCTCATGGGGCAGATAGGCTTCTGAGGGCTTGAAGAGAGACCCTGTCTGGCTCAAAGTTAACACAGTGGCACCTCCATGCTGAAAGAAAGGAAATAAGGCATGATTAGAAAAAGCTCAGATAGTACCAATTTAGCAGAAGGGCTGGGAAACTTGGGAAAGCTCTGAGTAGGCAGTGATTTTACTCCTAGTTCTGTCTCGTGACCAGTGTGTGCTCCCTTTCTGCAAGTTCCACACTTGGGACTCAAATAACCTCTGATCAAAAATGAATAGCAAAAACATATATATATACACAGCTATTTACAAAGCATTTATATTCTAGATATTATAAGTAACCTGGAGATGATTTGAGGTACATAAGAGGGTGAGCACAGGTTATATAAAAGACTTGAGCAACTGTGGAGTTTTGTGTCTACCAGGTAGTCCTGGGGCGAATCTCCCATAGATTCCAAGGAACAACTTATACCTCCATCTCATTGTGTGGGTCACTAAACCTCTCCAGGACTGCTTTTTCATCAGTGTGATAAGAGTCAGTTTTGAGCAATACAGTTCTTCTTCTGAGGTAAAAGTATCTAAATTCCATACATGCTTTTGAAACTCATCTCACTAATCCTATGGGACCAGTGGAAGACAGTAAAGAGACATCATATTTCACTGCATTAACCAAGGTGGCCGCACTATCCAGAATTAGCCTAGGGAACTGCATTAACCAAGGTGGCCACACTATCCAGAATTAGCCTAGGGAACTGCATTAACCAAGGTGGCCACACTATCCAGAATAGCCTAGAGAATCAACAAAGCCCATTGCTCAGCTTCCACTTATGTGAGATTTTTCCTTTTGGCTTCAAGAGGAGCAATCATCAGTGTAGACAAGAGGGTGAATACTGAATACTGTACCTACAACAAGACAAAGAGGCCAGTTTTCTCACACTTCATATGAACTCATAAAAGAATACATTTCACCAAAGAAGTTTCAACTTCTGATCCGTAGAGAATCCAGTATGTGGTTCAAGACGTAGAGAAAGTGAAAGGACAAAATTCCTACAATATGTGGGCCATTCACGTAAAAGCCTATATGCTTGGTTTTAGCTCATTTACTCATTAATGTTATATGTTTTCACCTCTTGGATTTGGCCATTAACTTTTAGACCTTCATGTTATATGATTGCAATACAAAGCAAGACATCTTAGACAGTTCACACAACAATATTACTTTAATCTGTGTCCACTGGAGGAGCTACAGAAGAAAATGTTAGGTCCTTTTGAAGCTAGAAGGAGCATCTTTCTTCAGATACTCCTTGACTAATGATGGAGTTACAGCCCCATAAACCCCTCTTTAAGCTGAAAATATAAGTAGGAAAGTTCACTTTATCCGTCTACCCTGCAAAACACCACAGTTTAGCAACACAATACACTGTACAATGACTATCATTTCCCTATGATCATGAGGATGACTGGGAGCTGTAGCTTACTGATACTGCCTAGCACAGCACAAGAGAACAGATCAGTATCTTCAGGCCAAGAAAAGATCAAGGTTCAAAATTTCAAATATGATTTCTATTGAATTCATATCATTTTGACACCACAGTGAAGTCAAAACACTATACATTCAACCACCATGAGTTGATGAGTGTGTGTACTCACTACAGCTAAAAGGAACAAAACCCAAAATGAATAATTATCTCACTTGTCCTACACCTGAACCATACCAACATAAGATGGAAAACTGATCCTTACTTTTCTGTCCCGGTTGAGTTCGAAATTCCAAGCCTGCCGACCCAGGTCTCCAATTGCATGGCTTAGAAAGATCCCATATGCGGGAGCTCATCCAGACTGTGGGGTGTAAAAAAAGCAGCCTCACACTGTCTTCCCTAGAAAAGAGAGAGCAGCGGTGACTTCTTATACATAAACTGGCATTGAAATGACCCCTCAAAAAGAGCACAATCAAGGATAAAATGTTCCAAAAGATAATGACCCTTTGGTGTCCCAATCTCCTAGTAATGTTCACCAGCTTTTGAAGTTTGTGAGGAATATGAGAATCCAAGAGGAGGTTCCACAGGCCAAGGGAGGGTCCCCGCAGGACTGTGTGAACTGAGTCCTGCATGCATTTGTCCTTGGTTCCCATCTATAAAATTGCCAAATTTAAACAGACAGCTGCTGTTCAACTTCTCAGAATGCTGAGTGGAGGGAGGCGTGGGGCTGCCTCAGGCCTGCACACCCAGCAGTCAGTCTGATGAGAAATGCAGTTGAAAGAACAGACTGAAAAGCCAAATACCTGTCAGACTCTTTCACACTCCAGTGTTGCCAGAAGGTCTATAAAAATGTCATTGTCTCTCAGCTGCCGGTGATTATATTACCCTTTACATTGGCTGTTGGTAATAAAAAAAAAAAAGCAAATATCAATTTTTTTTTGTACTGCTCTGGCCTTCCTCTGGCCTTTTTCAAACAATAATAGACTAAATATAAAGAGACAGAAGTCATTACTTGACTCTTTAACTAGTGCCAAGGAAAATGAATAATTAAGGAAACATTACTTGAAAGAAATTTATACAGTTGCTTTTAAGTTAGAACCAAATAAGAGCTCTTTAAAAATACATCATTTCCCCTTTATCTTAACATGGCATTCATACGCCAGTCTAATAAATTATGGTTGCTACTGTTTAGATTTTACCAGAAAAAAAAAGTACTTTTAGTTTCCATTATCCTATTATTAAGTCCCAAATCAAACAGAGACATGGAAGGGCAGTGAGGTGGGCAAGGAGGTGGGCTGTTCTGTTCGCACGGCTTCCTTTGCATCTGACCTAGCAGCCAATTTGAACAATATTAATTCTTCATCTGGGACAGAAATTCCCCAGCATAGTCCTCCAACTCCTCTTGAGCCTCCGTCTCAGTTGTTAAAAGCCTAGCTAACTGTTTACTATGTGCTCCATTTTGTTCTTTAAATTTTTCAAGAAGAAACATGTACAGGTAACCCTATTTACTCATCCGCTTGTGCATTCAGGCTGGGCAAAATTGGTTCTTCTTGGCCACAGACTTGATCATTCACTTCCTCTCCTTCTTTCTTGAACCCTCATTTCAGTCTTTAGCCTGTCTTAGGCAAGGAGTATTAGACATAGCTGGCACTAGACCCAGTGAAACATCCCACGTACAACTTTCATCCAGGTACTGATCTCAGTCCACTAAACTGAGCAAATCAGGAATGATAGAACTTCAGGTCCAGGCCTTGAGAACGCTGCTCAGCTGGGGCAGCAAGAGCAGACAGCCTGAGGCTTCAGACAAGGGATGGCCATTGTGGCTTCTACAATGCAAGGTCGCCTGAAGTCTACGTGAATCCAGGTGTGCAGATGCCTGGTCAGGCAAAGCAACAATCAGACCACCTGAGTCCTGAGACTGACTTAGTGCACAATCAGTATGAGGCATACAGTGCCAGGACTTCAGAATCATTTGATTTGCTTGGTCCAGTAGGTGGTCTGTGTTCTCTGTTCTGAGGCATGTGGCATTCCACACAGTGTCTCTTTGTATGTTATATGAAAACTCCATGGCTTTTCTTTAGGTTATTAGCTGCCTTGTGTCCTCTCAAAATATAAATAAAATGTCAACCTCAGTTCCTCAGAATGCAATCATTTTTGGGAATAAAGTCTTTAAAGAAATGATTATGTTGAAATGAGACCACTAGAGTGGGGCACTGTGGTGTTTAGGGTGGAGTTTTAATTGGATTGGCTCTGGGATCTATCCTTAGAATTGGTGAGACCCACTACTAGATGTGTCTTTGGTGGAGCATAGAGACATGGCCTTGGTCTGCACCTGGTCCATCCCCTTCTTCCCCTCTGACACTCATCCTTTGCACCACCACACCCTTCCATTATGAAGTGTCTGCCTTGGAGCCAGCCAATCAGGGACTGGAACCATGAGGTAAATTAAACTTTTCCTTAAATTGTGGGTGTTGGGTATAGTGCCTCAGCAACAGGAAAGCTGACTAGTACAGGCTCTAACCCAAGGACCGGTGTCCCTAAAAGAAGAGGAAAAGGCACCAAGGATATACTTGCACATAAAAAGGGCCATGTGAAGGGGTAGAAAGAGGGAAACCATCTTCAAGCCAAGGGAAAGGTCTCATGAAAAGACAACTCCACCATACCTTTGTCTGGGATTTCTAGCATGGATAAGAAAATAAATTTCTGTTGTATAAGCCACCTAAGTGATATTTTGTTATAGAAGTTCCATAATACACGCTATAAAAGCCCATCCTTTGCGTTTTTCTGAAAAGTTGCTATATTCGCTTCTTAGGGCTGCCAAAAGCAGTGTCACAAATAGAAATTTAATGTCTCACAGTTCTGGAAGCCAAAAGGCCAAGATTAAGGTGTCAATAGGGTTGGTTCCTCCTGGGGCCTTATTTGTTCCATAGCTCTCTGCTGGCTCCTCATTGTTTGCTAGAAATCTTTTATGTTCCTTATATTTTAGATGTGTCACACCAAACTGTCTTCATTTTTACCTGATGTTGAGTATTTGTTTGTCCATGTCCAAATTTATCCTTCTTATAAGGACTCCAGTCACATCACATTAGGCTCACACTCAGGACTTCATCTTTCCTCCTTATTTTGTTTATGCTTTGTTTGTTTGTTTCTTGGGTTTGTTTGTTTGTTTGTTTTTGCAGTACTAGGGATGGAATCCAGGGTCTTGAGCATCCTCAGCAAGGGTTCTATCATTGAGCTCTACGCCAGTCCCATCTTTTTTTTTTTTAGTATAACTGACCAAAATAATTGTATATATTTCCAAAGCACAGCATGGCATTTTGATATATGTGTGCATGGTAAAATGGTTACATCCTAATGATATCACATTAACATGATCATCTGTAAAGTCTCTATTTCCACATCAAGTCATATTCACAGATACTTAGGGTTAACATTTCAACATATATTTTGGAGGACACAATTCATTCAATAGCCACTACCTATAGAAATACCCTTATTTCTAAAATGTCAATGCCAGACAGTTAAAGTGGATAAAAATGAGACCTTTATCCTTACTTCTAAACCTTGCTAGTTTAATAATTAGTGTTTTGAGGGTTTTGTTGTGTTTTGTTTTGTTATTTTTTTGTTTTTTATCAGAGAACAGAACTTTTCTGGATCAATAAGAGAAAGAGTTTCAAGTGCAGTGCACCTGAGAATATTTACCGAAGTGCATATGCCCAAGGGTAGAGCATTTCCTAGAAGCCATGTCACTGCTAACATAAGGGCTGTTGCCTAAAGGGCACCATGCCTGGGTACAGCTAGAAAAGAAAGGAGGAAGGATAATGAAAGGATTGGGAGTTGCAGAGATTCATGTGTCTGCCAAAGCAGAACTACATATTTTTCATCCATGTACTTTTTGTTCTATGGTGTTGGCCTTGCACCCAGGGGAGAAAATGGAATGAGCCTCCACTGAGCTAACATAGTCACATGAAATGTGGAGTACAGGAAAATCAGAGATAGCAGCAGATTCTTCTGACAAGAACAAGACAGGAAGAGAAGAAGAAAGACTAAAGGAGTCTTTAAAAGTCACCATGCCTTGTTTGCCTTGCCCAGAGGTGATTAATTATACATCATCACAGGAAAAGGCACATGTTTCGGAAATGCTCTTCAGTGAACTACATCCGTTTGTGTTTTTATGGAGTCAATCCAGGTGATTAAGGCAGAAGGGGGGACTTGTGCAAAGAAAGAAAAATCTACAAAGCAGTTTCCTTCTACACGCATATTTGCTCTTTCAAAGCAAATTCAGCAGGAAATCCAAGCCACTGATGCAAACCTTTGCAGTTAATTTGTTCCCAGGGGCACATTGGGAACTATTATCACAGAAACCTATACATGAAAATCCCATTATTTGAAATATATTCATTGTATTTCTGTTTAACTCTAGGTCATGCATTGAGAAGCTAAGAGTAAATAGGAAGAAAGTTGAGAATGGCAGGAAGTGCTTTTTGGTTGCTTTCTGCCAAATGAAAGAACACCAGCTTGACAGCAGCCAGGTGATGTCATTATTAGAGCCTGTTTAATAATCACGTGTAATGGGAGGCTGAGGCAGGAGGATTGTTGCAAGTTCGAGGCCAGCCTAGGTCACAAAGTGAGTTCAAGGCCAGCCTGAACTGCATAGTGAGACCCTGTCTCAAAACAAAACAAAACAAAACAAAACAAAACAAAACAAAACAATCACATGTCTAAAAAAATCACAGGTAGGAGCAAGTCATGGGATAGTGTGTGTGTGTGTTGAATTGATGAGTTGGGCAGCATTAGAAAATTGCTGGTCCCTCCATGGTTATGAGGTTCTTTGTTTTGAGAGAATTGGCTTATGACTGTGCTGAACATTTGAAGTGCACACAGGAGGTGCACAGCTGCCCATTACAACTTAGCTTGAACAAAAGAGATTAAAATATGAACAAAGTAATTAATCTTAAAGGTATTGTGGCATTATTTCCTTCTAGTCTGACCTTCCTTAATACCTTAGGAAGCTAAGTTATCTGTCCTGCAATTTTTTTGGGTATTGATCCACACTAAGCAGTTTCTACTACTATGCCCATAAACTGATTAATTAACAGTTATTTTGATAGTACAACGCTGGGCCACTCACACACCTCCCTGGCTCATTAGAGAATCCCTGTGAAACCTGAGTACCTCTCTGTCATGCACACACAATACAGCCTCACTTTGAGAAGTTTCCAGCCTGTTCTAATCATCTCACAGATGAACTTTGCAGCACCACGGCAGCAGTGAAGAAAACACGGTTGACCCTACAGTTGCTGGACCCCCACTGGCTAGTCTCTGGGTAGCCCTTTGTCTAACAGACCTAAAATTCCAGGACAGCATTGCTGTCAGTTAGTTTTCTGTCTCTGTAAAGAAACACCTGTATAAAAAATTTAAAGTAGAAAAGGTTTGCAGATTATGGTTTTAGAAATTTCCATTCATGGTTAGCTGTCTCCAAGGCAGAAAAATCATGGTGAAGAGGGCATGGTGGAGGAAAGCTGCTCAGCCTATAGCAGCCACAAAGGAAAGAGAGAGGGAAGGAGCACAGAGGAAAGGGCTAGGTACCAGATAAGGACCCCAAGGTTCTACTTCCATGATCCACTAGCTCCAGCTAGGCCACCTTTCCTGTTTTCATCACTCCCTAATAATGCCACAAAATTATAATCTCATCAGTGGATGACGTTTGAGCCATCATGATCGAATCACTCCCCCAAAAGCCCATTAGCAACCCATTGAGTCTTTTGGGGGGGGGGACCTGTCACACCAAACTATACCAGTTATTCTCTCTTTTTTAAATGTGTTAATTGTTAGCTGCTGCATCGTGTCCCCAACTAGTGTGACCAAAAGGAATGTTTCCGGGTTTGAGGGTGCTGGAGTCTCCCTCTAGAAGTAGTTTCTAGGTTCGTTCTGACCAGAACAAAGAATTGGCCAAGATAAGCATAAATGGTAATAATGTTTTACATTTATTAAAGGTAGGAAAAGAAACATTCTCTATAGAATAAGTTTAGGACAAGAAAAACTAGGAAAAGAAGTACACTGTACATTGTGAGAGCAGACTAATGTGAAAGAAGACAGTGGCCAAGAGCTCGATGGTGACTGTCTATATCTCCCACTCCTTGGGTTGCCATCAGGTCTAGGCTAGCCTATAGAAAACCTCTTCAAGTTCTCATGAGAAATCCATGTGCAGGGCTTTGGGGACTGTTCTGTGCACACATCCTGGGTTTTTGTAATTAACAGGTCACACCTACTTTCCCAGCCAGGTTTGCCACACCTTAGTCTCCTGCCTCAGGAGCATACTCTCTTCCTCTCCTCTAAAGTGTCCCAAAAGCCTTCCATATCTCTATGTCATGAGCCCCCAAGAGGATCTGACAAACCACAGTCACCTACTTAGCTTGTCCTCTCTAGGTCAAGCTTGGCCTTCTCATCTACTCTTCCTAACATCTAGAAACACAGAAAGGACATTGTCCAAGGAATCATTACATCATCATCAACCACAGTGTCATAATCATTTAACCAGTCTGGACCTCAAAAGACCATTGGACTGGTTAACTTTACTGTTATCTAGTCAGTGTTAACCACCTGCACTGGTTATTTTAGTGCCACACAGGCACAGACCGAATGTTATGGGCAGTAACCAGCCCATGTATTATTGTACCATGCAAAACACCAGCTCTGGGAAACACACATGTAAGTAAAGAGAAATTCTGGGCAATCCATTCAGGACCCCTCCTGTTTCTCAGGAGCTATTCCTATTCCCCATCCCACCATTCCTAATCCCCATTCCTTTTCTCCAATAAATTTTCCTACTCTTAAAAAAATGAGAGAGACAGAGAGAAATCCCAAACATCTTCAACACCATTCAATAAGAAAGCTGTTTTGTAAAAGATGAATGGAAGACCCAAACAATGGAATATGTGTACTGGTTAAAAGGGAATAATTCCATCTCTCTTGCTTATCTGAATTTTTTAAGGTATATTATACAGTAGAGATGTAAATTCAAGAACAATATAGATAGGATGCTCTTATTTGTATTTAAATAGATACATAAAACTGCCTCAGAGAAGAGAAGCAAAAAAAAAAAAAAACTTCCACTGTTATTTGTGCAGTTTTAAAAAAGTAAAAAGATAAGCTCTCCCCCTTGGGAAGTTTCCAGTCAACAAGGGATATATTTAGAAATCGTTGTGCACCTATCTGATATAAACTATCAAGCTCCAATGTTCCAGAGAGAGTCAGAGGTTGTCTATGAGACCTATCTGCAAAGGCCAGCTCTTGATGGGGGCTATGAAGGATCCGTTAAGATTTGGAAAGATGATGAAAAAGAAAGGAGATAAATAAAGTCTCTTAGGTTTCAGTTGTTGGAGGAGGAATCAAGCAAGGACAAAGGAAACCCCCTTCCTTTGCTTCTGCCCCAAGGGTGTTGTCTGCATTTTCTCGTGGTGATAACGTCACTCTCAAGTTTTGATCTCTGGCAATTAATAAAAATCTTAAGGAAACATACATTTGTGGAAGGAACAGAAATACACATTTTGCTTCCTCAGCAAAGTAAAACATTGCATTTCCTTTAGCATAAATAAAAATTAATACAAAGCAAAAGAGAAGAAAAGCAGAAGTTGAGGTAGCAGGAACATATTTTAATTCTTAATTGACTTGTGATCATTTTTTGAACATCCATTCTCTCTCCTAATTACAATCACTTAAGCAGAAGCTCATTAATTCTGTATTAATATTGTCTTTCTAATGAAAAATAGATCTGGAATCACCTTTTTAATTGCCCTAGACTAATTCTCTCTTTTAGTTATAATGTGCTGCCTAAAGCCTCCTACCTAGGGTCTCTTCCTGATTCTAAGAACTTTTAAGTGCCTCTCAGCAGCTTCCTTGTTGGAATAAAAGCATTCAATTCCCACAGTACCTCAGCTGCACACAATTAATCCCCCACCAGGATGCTGCTGGATGAATGATTCAGCAACCTTTCAAAGGGCCTAACTAATCTTCATGCACAGCCAACATGTGTTACAACAAAGTTAAACCAACATGAAACATCAAGAAATTAAGCAGACTTATTCACAGGGGAAGAAGGTACAGAAGAATATGGAAGAAGGCAGGGAGGAAGTAGGCATGTTCAGCAAAGAATAGAGGCTCTTCCTTGAAGAGCCGGAATATTCTCCTTTACCGAGGTCAGGCAAGTCCCTGGAATTCAGACTAGCATCTGCATGCTCCATTGACATTTGCTACTTTGGATGGCAGTGTTATTTTCAGAAAAAAATTGCCATGCTTAGGTAAGTTTGAGACAGTGGTCTAACCCAAGTTAATAGGTTTTATTAGTATTGTAGGACTTCTGAGAACCTTAATTATTGTTAGTGGAATCCTCACACTCTCAGTGTCCTCTAATGTTACACAATCTTGACATACGTTTCTAAACTAAAAAACTAACATTAGTAGATTACTTTTAGTTAAAGACATTTTTGGATTTTTTTTAAGTTTTTCTACTCATGCCTTTTGTTGTTATTGTTCCATGTTCCAATTCAAGATACCATAATGTATTTGTTCAAATGTAAATGCATTATGTTTAATATTTTATTTTTTAAAAAATCATAGATTTACAGAAAATTGCAAAATAAGAGCATGTCCAGGTTCTATATACCCTTCACTCAGTTTTCCCAGTGGTAATATCTTATTGGAACTACACTATACAATATTGAAATCATGAAAATGATATTGATACAATACACAAAGTGATATATACATGTAAATTTAAATATATATATATATATATTAAACTTCACTCTGTCTAACAGGCAAGAAGAGTAAATACTTTCCAGAAAAACAAATTTCTATCTCTGAAGCACTGATAGTGTTAGCATTTCTCAGCCAAGGTACTCTGTGGTCATCAGCACATGTATTTGGTTTAGGAAATAATGGCTGAAATCATCAAGTGTATTTCTTGGGGAAATACATCCTAGGAAAATGCATTATGCCCCAACAGACTCTGAGAACACTGGCTCACTGCCCAGTTAGCTACACGAATGGAAATCATTTTGTGACCATTGCCTAAACTTCTAACCTAGAACAACAGTTTTGCATCTAATCTCAGACTCAACGTGCTATTAGTCTGCAGTAACTGGTGTGCAAACCTTGACTAAACAATAATATTTCTTATGGCTATTGTTTGACCCTTTTTTCCATTATAAGGTTTTTGATTATTATTACCTGGCTCCCTATTTTCTTGTTCCCCAAAGTATTGTTTGTGAACCAAAAGTATGGATCTAACTGGGCATTTTCTAGAAATGCAGCATCTCACTGCCTGAATCAGAATCTGCTTTTGGACAAGACTCAAGGTGGTATGCATGCAGGTGACAGTTTTGGAAGCTCTGCTCTACACTGCAGTACTGGTTCTCCACATTAGCATGCAACACGGTTATCTGGAGGGAAAAGAAGACAAGCCGCAAGTGATATTTTAAGGCAACCTCTCTGATGCAGCTGTATTGATGCTGAATTTGATAGATCTTAAAAACAAACCTTCTTTAACCTACAAAACAGACATCCTAAGTTTGCCTTGTCCATAAGTTCTCCAGTCAGTCTGAGTCCATCTTTCGAACTCACACAGTTCCTCAGCCATCATCCCTACGGTCATGAAACTGGGGATATGGACAGATGATGATATGCCTATTGATATGCAAGACTTTCTAAGTCATACAACTTTCACATATTGCTGTGGCTATTTTTATGTAAAGTCTGTGTACACAGTCCCTCCAAAATCAACTGAATCAGAATTTCTTGCCACACTAAACATCACCAGAAAGGAGTGTCCTTTGAACTCTGCCAGTAGAAGAAATATATTACAGGGAATCATGCATTTTCTCTCCCCTAATGGGTTTGAAGCATATGTGTCCTGTATGGTGAAGTGAGTGTTTGCCTGCGATTAGGTTGCAAAGTCTTTGACTGGAGTAAGAGTCCAAGCAATGGTCATAAAATAGGTTTTATCCATGTGAGTTGACTGCAGAGTAAGCCAGCAGCCTCGATCCTATTAAGATTGATCTCTAATGAGCCTGTCCAACTTGGTAGAAGGAAACAGATGGCTATGGGGGACAAGGACTACATATATGACTAAACAATTTGTGAAGGATTTCCCTCTTAAAATGAAAAAGAAAGAAACTGCACTAGATGGTATTGACAGAAACTGAAGTCCACATTTTATCTCAGTCACTCCAACTGAATATTAAAATATGGTGAAAGAGGAGGGAAAGAAACATGTAAAACATTATTGCTTGAAGTATGACCCTGTTGGTTTTCAAAGCCATTTTTTCCAGAAACCTAACTGATTGGCACAGTCTCAAATCTCTGTTGGTAATTTATAGTCCTGAGCTAAATTGATAGCTTTGCCAAGAAGCTGCACATGAAGTTCTTTTCATTTTTAATAAGGGCCTTGGAACTTTTCTTGTATAGAAACCCATGAAATACTTAGAGAAACACCCGTGCCATGAGAGACATACTCATTTTTCTGGAGGAAGGGAAGCATTCACTACAGGAGGCATCAGGCATTCCTCCCTTCCCTTCTGCCTGAAAGTCCCTGGGTTTCCATATCCCTGTGGTCAATGACTGCTCTTGAAAGAGGGACTTTGCAACAGTTAGTGTACTCTATGAGTGTATCTACTCTCTAAGAATCCTAGAGACCAAGGCAATTCAAAGGATGTCAGATGCCAGGATGTCAGAGGCACAAAAGCAGCATTTTCCTTAATAAACTTAAAGATAAGTAATTTTAGAGAAGAGCTTGCTGGACAGCCAGTTTGGGCTCTGGTTTGTTCTGTTCTGCTTTGTTTTTTAATACCTTAATAATATCCTCAAGAGGCCAGGGATTTAGCTCAGTGGCATAAGCACCCCCCATCCTTGACCTGTTTCCCAGGGAAAGTTTTAGGTAGAGTTAGCTCGAAAACTACTGAGGACCTTACCCTACTCTATCTCTCAACCTGCAGGGCCCATTTCCCTACTAAAGGATACCGATGAAACACAGAGATCTAAGATAACCAGGAAGATCTTTCTGGTATAGTTTTAATAATAATGAGTCACCTAGGAAATCAAGAAGAGACAATACCTAGATGAAAGGCAGAACCTATGTAAAGATAAAGAAAAGAGAAAAGGCTTAACTCATTCACAGACCAGCACTTAATATGCTTGGAGGAAAGGGCATGTGAAAAGCTGGGAGGTAAAGAAAGGCAGGTGTGCAAGAGAAAGTTTAAAGTAAAAGGGTGTTGCAAGCAGAGCTAAAGAGTGTGGATCTCATCACAAGACTCTGAAGCACTGAAAGGATTTGATAGGGCCAGATTCACCCTTCATCTCCACAAGCAGTTTGGAGATGTACTGACAGCAAGAGGATCCTTATGTCAGTCTAAAATGAAGGGCAGTGATTAAGGAGAGAGGGGAAGATGGTATGAGTGTGAATTCCTGGGACATTTTATTTTAAACTTAAAGGTAGCCAGCCCCCCACCATGTCTGCTTAGCCCAAGCTTGTGCTTACCAGGGAACAGGCCCAGTGAGGCAGGAAACTCCAATAGGATGCTGGCTTTAGGGACGGCAGTCTAACTCAGATCGGCTCCCATCCTCAGGAATCCCAGTGTAAGGCATATCCCCTTGCCTTAAAGTATCTGGCCACAGTGCTGGCTTGGTGTCAAGTTCCTATAAACCAGGAAAACATCAGCCACTTTCCCCTTCTGAAGATGACATTAACCCCCACAGCTCTTACCTCAGTGAGAGGAACAGAGCAAAGACTCAGCCTCCAGGGTGTGGGACATTTCTCCTCAAAGGGCTTAGAATTTACTCCCCTGCCCTTGTGCCACAGACCTTCCAAAGACTAGCCTCTCAGTCCAGCAATCCTCACCATCCGAAGCAAGACAGTTTGGGGGCATCTGTAGAACAGCTGTTCAAAGTCAAATCCTATAAGCTGGGAGGGACATGTGCTGTTCATCAACACCGTGTGTTTCCTAGACAGCCGTGCTCAGCCCTGCTTCCCCCACTGTCCACCACTCCCAGCACCACCCATGTGTAGACAAGTGTTCCAGGATCAGTGGGAGATTGTAATAGAAATAAAAGACACAGTCCCCATCCTAGAAAACGTATCATCTAGTTGGGAGAAGTAGAACATTCACAGATGTACAAGATGGCTTAAAACACATTTACAGAGAAACATAACCAGAAGCATAAGTGGGGAAAACCACTTCCTGAGTAGAAATGTACCATCACAGCATGCATGCAGAGCACATGGGCAGAGGAAACTGCCCTCTCCAACTCGAGCACTTGTTTTTGTTTAGAGTCTACCTTGTTTTAGTAAAGTTTTCAGGAAATTGACACAAATACATTTATGGAAGTAAAAACTATAAATTAGGAAAAGGAAACTAGAACCAAGGAAAATGGTAACACAAAAAATCCAAATATAAATCAACCCATGTTTTAAGGTGATGCTTCTGATTTAGGTCTTCTTCTGTTCGAGAAAAATAAAAACACAATTTGTTATGTAATTCGCATGATCCGGCATTGGGGGAGGCAGCCAACTATTTGGTTGATTAAAGGGTAATCCTTGGGACATCTGCCTTCACATCAAGGGAAAGCAAGCTAGATATGAAAAATTCAAACCAACTCCAACTCTACTGCTACGGTTCAGATCTAAAATGTCTCCCAAAAGTCTCATGTGTTTGGAGCGTGATTTGATCATGGGAATGCTATACTGATCAGCGAGTGGATTCATCCACTGATGAATTCCGTAGCTAAGTGGGCTGTTAGGAGGAAGGCTCTGGTTGGAGGTAGATCGCTGGGGTGTGCCCTGAAAGGCTATATTCTTGTCTTCATCTCCTCTCTTCTCTCTCCCCCACTTCTGACTGTCATGGATTGAGCAGCTTCCCTCCACCATGCCCCTCGGCCATGGCCATTTATGTCTTGAATCCCCATGGACTGAATCCTCTGAAATAGAAGCAGAATAATGCTTCAGGTGCCAAGTATTTTGTACCAGAAACAAGAAAGCACAGGAAAATGACAAATACACCTAGTAAATAAAAATCTGTATTTTGTGAAGAGCCCATCCTGTGCACATCAATGTCTGAGAAGCACTATTATAAAAGTGATCCCATACCTGGAATTTCAGATAGGACATATCAAGAGATTAAAAAAGACAATCTATCCACAGGACTTTTTATGACAAATACAGCAAAAAAACTGAATATGTCTGTTTCTTATAATTTTTGAAATGACAAAGGAGACAATAATAAAATTAACCTAATGCAAAGAGTTAGACAGGACACCAAAAGCATAATTCATAAAAGCAAAATTTGGGCAAATCAAACTTTTTCAAAATTTAAAATTTTACTCTATAAAAATCCCTGCCCAGAGAATGAAAGACATACTGCAGTCTGGAATAAAATATTTCAAAAAAATATATCCAACAAAAGACTGGTACCTAGAACATATAAAGAATCCTTAAAACTCAACAGCAAGAAAATCCAGTTAGGAAATAGGCAAAAGATACAACTATTCTAAGGAGCGATATAGAACACAAATAAATAAGCACATGAAAAGATGTATAACCTCATAATCTATGGAGGAAATGCAAATCAAAACCAGGATGATATAACACTACGTAGTTATTTAAAAAAATACTGACATAAAAAAGCAGCGATTATACCAAACAAATGCCATGAGGATGTGGAGAACATCCTCATGGCTGATAGGAATGAGAAAATGTTACAGCCACTGTGGGAAATAGTTTCATGGCTTCTTATCAAAGTTAACATGCAACTACCATACAGCCCAGCACTCATACTGCTGGGCATGTGTCCCAGAAAAATGAACACTTGCATTTGCACAAGAACTTGTACACAAATGTTCACAGGAGGTTTACTCATAGTTGTCAAAAAGTGGAAACAATCCAAATATCCCTTACTTGGAGAATGGCTAAGTAAACTGTAGCATTTGTACAATGTGAAACTATTTAGCAAAAAAAAGTGGGTGGGGGATTATTGATGTACACAAAAACTTGGATAAATCTCAAGGGTATGCTATGGTTTAGATCTGAAATGTCTCTCATAAGTCTCATATGTTCAGAGATGGGGCTGTCAGAAGACAATTGTATCAAGAGGACTCTAACGTCATCTGTGGATTCATTCATGATGGACTCTCAGTTTGATGGCACTATCAGGAGATAATGGAAATTTCTGACGTAGGGCTTACATAAAGGGAGTGGATCATGGGGATTTAATCTTGGAGACTATGTGCCTCTAATCCCTTTCCCCCAGGCTCTTTACCTTTCTTTCTGCTTCCAGTTTACCACAAGAAGAGTAACTTTCCTCTTCTGCTCCTTTCCTTCATGAAGTTTCTGCTTTGTCACAGGTCAAAAAGCAAAGAAGCTAACTGACATGGACTGAAACCTCAAACTATGAGCCAAAATGAACCTTCCCTACTTTAAGTAGTTTTTCTCAAGTATTTCGGTATAGACATGAAAAGCTAACAACACAGGCATCATACTCAGTGATGAAAGTTAATCTCAAAAATTACATCCTATTTGTTTCCATATTCTATATTAACATTCTCAAAAGGGCAAAACTGTAAAGATGGAGAACACACCTGTGGATGTGACTATAAGGAGACAGCACAAGGCAATTCCTTTGTAGTGACAGCACCATACATACACACAGGCACACACACAGACACACACACATACACAAACTGATCTCATGCAAAAACTGGTAAAAGTTGAATAAGATGTTTAGTGTAATCAGCAGTACTATACCAGTGCTAAATTTTTGGTTTGCTTCTGCATAGTAATCATAAAAAGTGCTAACATTGAGGGAATCTGGGTGATTAGTCCATTGGACTTTCTGTGACATTTTTGCAATTTCCTGTGAATTCATAATTATTTCAAAATTAAATTACACCTTCCAAAAAAACCTAACTATAAAATTACTTACTCCAAAAATGAAGATAATATGATTTAAAGTCACTGTTAAGTTTTGTAAACCAGCTCTGAGTAAAAACAACAGCAATGAACTACTCTGATTCAATCTCTGCCAACTTTTGTGATGCGAGTATTCCCAATACTTGGTGGCTGGCTAATCTGAGGCTATCACTGGGATAAACACTTGCTCTCAACACTTCTGAATATATATAACAATTGGCTTTCAGAATCCAGTATAACCCAGATCTAGAGCACCTCTGCCATGTGATTAACAGACATTATCCTTGGACCACCTGCATCAAACTCACCTGGTAGAATTGTTAGAATTTATATTCCTGAGCTTCAGACCAGAACTACTGAATCAGAATCCTAAAGGGAATGTGCATTTATAACAAGTTCTTCAAATTATCTTTGTAATCATTGAAAGTTGAGCACCACTAATTTGCAGAAGAGATGGCAAGCATAACTCCCCAATAACCTTGCCATAAGAAGTGTCAAGAACTATATAGAGCAGAAAGCCACCTTCCTCTACATGCAAAGGAGTAGAAGGAGACTTGGAATCCAGCATGATACTTTGTCACCAGCTAGTAAAAGGAGAGGATCAAAGGCTGAGTGTTCTGGAAGTTGCTGAAGCTCAGTTCCTCTGAACCTCTAAAACTAATCTCTCTTTCGGAAATGGAACCTGCCTCCAATAAGAGCTTCACTGCTCTATTTAATCCTGCTAGAAAAACCGGAATTACTGATAAAATCATCTAACATTTATATTCATTATTTTTATTGTTTAATTGAAATAACTGTATACATTTATGGAGTACAATATGATGATTTGATCTATGTATGCATTTTAGAAAGATTCAGGCAAGCTAACTGACATACACATCACCTCACTGATTTGTCATTTTTGTGGTAAGAATGTTAAATATCTATGTTAGCAATACACAATACATTATTTAAATATGCAACATAAATCTCTATTTATAGCTATAGTTTGATATTATATCCTTGGAGTCTACTTATGAAAATATGATATAATTTAAATATATTATCTTATATATAAACACCATGTATGTAGTATCTCTTTGGAATTTATTTATGTAAATAAATACTGCATGCACTCTCTTAGTCACCTTCTCATTGCTGGCACAAGACATGAGACACCCACAATGCTTAAAGAAGAAGAGGGTTATGTTTGGCTCATGAATGTAGAGGATTCAGTCAATGGTCAGCTAGTTTCAAGGTAAGAAGGGCATGGTGAAAGACCCTGGTATAGGAAAGTTTCTCATATCATGGCAGGCAGAAAGCAGAGTAAAATCAGAAACAAGGGAGATGCAGGTCACACCCCCAGTGACCCATCTCCAATTAGACCCCACCTTCACAGACACTTATGAATGCATCAGTAGATTAACCCACTGATCAGTATAGCACTGTCATAATTCAGTCACCTTCCAAAAGCCCCATCTCTGAACACATGAGGCTCCTTGGGGAACATTCTAGATCTAAACCATAACCTATACATTAGTAATGTGTTGAAATTTGAAATGAATTACTATTAACCATGCAGTACAATATATGACAAAAACAATTCTGTAACCTAACTGAAGCATTGTACTCAATGATAGATCTCTTTTCCCATCTTCTTTCCCCAATCTCTGGTAACCACCATTCTACTTTCTAACATTTACTTTTTCACCTTAGTTCTAAGTTAGTGGTTTCTAACTTTGGGTGCATTTGAAATCAGCTGAAAGGCCTTTAAAAGTACTGTACTGATGCTGGTCCAGCCTCAGAGGTTCTGATTTCACTGCTAAGATGTGACTAAAGCAATAGGATCTGAAATTCCTCCAGATTATTGTAATGTGCTTCTAGGGCTTAGAACCACTGTCCACTTTTCACTACTTTGTGCATGTAAAATGAAAATTTTATTCATTTTGAATAGGTAATATAACCACAAGTTTCAGAATCAAAATGAGCTGGGAACAGTGCTGTATGTCTGTAATCTTGCACTCTGAGAGGTTGAGGCAGGAAGACTGCAAATTCCATCTTAGTTTGAGCAACATAGCAAGACCCTGTCTCAAAATCAAAAGCAAAAGAATGACTGAGGGTGTATCTCAATGTGAAGGTCCAGCTCAATCTCCATTACCTCCCCCAAAACATGAAAAAAATTTTTTAAATAAATTTATATAACGAGAACTCAATCTTGCCCTACTTCATTACCCCAATTCTAGCCACACACATACCTACATAGTCAGATATTTTCTTCTAGAATTTTTATACAAATTCTATATATGTAAATATGTATGCAATATGTTTATACCTGTATAAATAAATTCCAAGAACACAATACAAAGCCATAATATTGATATGATATATACCATACAACATAAAGTCATAACATATATGAATATATAATATATAAATAATAGATACAGATAAATAATACATAATATATTCATATTTATATAAATGTATTTCAAAGAGAGTATCTAAGGCTATTGATGTACATATGCATATTACCTGTGTGCATTTATATATCTGCATATATGTATACTTACAGTCTTATATGGTCTCCTTAGAAATCATTTTTTTTTTTAATTTTAAAGAGACTAAAACAGTACAAAACAGAACAAAGCAAATAAGAGCAAAACAATGCAAACAACACAGGACTTCATAACAAGAAAACAGAAAACCAACAGTGACTACCATGTCTCTTGTTTTCTTCAAAATAGTTGTCTATACCTTCACACATAATACAATTTAAAAAAAACAAAATAGTATAAAACCAATCAAAACAAAAGAATAAACGCATTATGAGACTTCAAAAGAAGATGATAGGAAATCAACAATGACTTCCATAATGTCTCTTATTCTCTTCAAAATAGCTGTCCATACCTTCATATACAATGTAATCAAATAATAGAAGACAGACTAAAACCAAACAAAACAAAGAATGAAAGCATTACAGGACTTCAAAACCAAATAACAGGAAATGAACAATGGTTACTATAATGTCTCTTTTCCTTCAAAATAGCTGTTCATACCATCACACATAATAAAATCAAACAAAACAAAACTGATTAAACAAAAGAATGAAAGCATTATAGGACTTCAAAACAAGATAATAGGAAACCAGCCATGATTATCATAATACATCCCATTATGTTCAAAATAGCTGCCCATACAATCAGACACAGTAGAAATCTAACAAAACAAGACAGAACTGAACCAAACCTAACAAAATTGTGAAGCCATTACAATAAGAAATTAGCATTGGTTACCACCTTCTCCTCCTAGGTGTTTCCTTCCCTATCACTTTTATAATATCAACTGTGTTTTTTGATCCCACTAACTCCTTCTGTTTTTTTATGCTAGTGTTCACCCATATGAGTTCAAACTGTTTCACCCATGAACATGATCTCCAGTTGCATCCATTTAACTATAAGAACCTTAAGATTATCCTGCTTTATAGCTGGGCAGCTTTCTATTGTATGAAAATACTGTATCTTTCTTATCCGTTCTGTGGTTGATGGGCAAGTTACCCTTGCTTTTTTCTGGTCTCCTGTCAGAAGGAACAGTTGTTTTCTCCCCTTCCATTTTCAGTCTACAAATTTCCTTTTGAGTTAAATGTGTTTCTTATATACAGTATATTGATGAATCTTGTTTCTTGATCCACTCTCACTGTTTTTCCTTTTATTGCTGAATTGAGGCCATCTACATTAATGGTTACAACCAGCATACATTGGTTTGTCTCTGCCATGCTATCCTCCTATTGTTGGCCCTCTGCTTCTGTCCTTCGTTCAATTGCCTGTCCTGTTTGGCAATCCTCCTCTACTGCTGTTCCTGGAACCACGGTCATCTTTATCTCTCTCTAAGGTATCCTTCAGCACTCTCTGTAGTGTTGGTTTGGGGGTCCTGAATTCCTTCAGTTGTTCTTTATCATGGAAGTATCTTATTTTTCCATCAATTTTGAAAGATAGTTTTTCAGGGTACATCAGTCTGGGTTGGAAGGTGTTTTCTTTCAGGATTTGAAACACTTCACTCCAAACTCTTCTTGACTTGATAATTTGTGTTGAGAAGTCTGCTGTGATTCTGATGGGTTTTCCTTTATAGGTGGTCTATTTCTTTTCTCTAGCAGCTTTTAATATTCTGTTCTTGTGCTGAATTTCTGGGATCTTGATTATTGTATGTCTGGGTATAGATTTATTTTTGGTTGTGGCTAGTTGGAGTCTATATGCCTCACTTATCTGTATACCAGATCCTTTTCCCATGTTTGGGAAGTTTTCTGCCATTACTTCTGTAAATAGCCTTTTTATTTCATTTGTGTTGACCCCTGCTTCTTCATTGATACCTATCACTCTTAAATTATTTCTCTTCACGTCATCTTGCAGCATTTGAATTGTTATTTCCTGTTCCTTGTTGTTTTTAAAAGATCTTTCCTTTCACGATCACTAACTGCAATCCCGTCTTCAAGGTCTGAAAGTCTATCTTCAGTCTCTTTCAAGCAGTTTTGCCAGCTTTTGATTGACTTTTTAATTCCTGGATATCTTTTTGAATGTTTCATGCATCATAATTCCTTTCTATATTGTTCATTCAAAGTTTCCATGATTTTCTTATGCTCCTCTTTTTTTAGCTATATCTTCTTTAGATATGCTGAGCAATTCTTTCATTATGTTTTTCATTTGTTCTTTTATGTGAGACATTGTTTCTGATCTGATCACTTTTACTGTCTCATGAAGTTATTTCTTTACTTTAGTTGTTATCCTCTTAGAGATTTCAGGTGTATGACTTCCATTTTCTTCCATGACTATTATCTCCCAGACTTGTTCTATGTGGGCTAGAGGTCTGAGATTGCCCTTTGCTCCTTTGTTTTGTCATTCTCCTGGGTTCCCCCTAACAAGCTGGCTGTGAGGTTCCAGGCACTTCTCATATTGATTGCCCCTCTGTGGTGTAGGGGAATGGAACAGACACCTGGGTTCCTCTGACCCCAGGTTTACAGGGAGGTAGCAGGGCTTCTCCAGACCTGTGCAGCTACACTGGGGCTTCCCCGATGGCCAAGTGTGCATGGTGGTGGGGCTGCTTCTCTCAGCCTGTGTGCCTACACTGGGTCTCCCACAATGGTGGCAGGCACACAGGGATATGTTTGTCTGATTCTCCCAGTGGATGATGGCTGCCTGAAGGAAGCAAAGGCCTCCAATGGTGGCCTGTGGGTGCATAGGGCTTACCTGGCTGTGTGTCCCTGCTCCCGCTGGCTGCCTCCAGTAAGAAAGTTTTCCAGTGTCAGCAGCCAGCAGACAAAGGCAGATCTGCTGGTTCTCTCTGTCTGCACTGGCTGCCTGCAAGAGGCAGCCTTCCCGTGGCAGGGGCTGGCAAGTGGGGGCAGATCTGCTGGTTCTCTCTGCCATGCTGGCTATGCTAGAATTTATTTATTTAGTTACTGTCAGTGATGAAGACATGATCTCAAGGCATTGTGAATGCTAAGAAAAGGCATAGGTTATAGGCACAGTATCACTAACCTGTACCCCCAGCCAGAATTTATTTTTTATAATAACTAAACAATGATTTTATGTTTTTTCTTACACTTGCTTGAATTTTATTCACTAGCCTTAGGCATGCACTGTCATAGCTAAACAAATTGCAATCACAGTGCAGAGAAGAGGAACCTGGTACTCCAGCAGCAAATACCATATTAGAGTGTGTGTGTGTCTGTGAGTGTGTGTGTGCATGTGTGTAAGGTGTGTATATGTGTATGCGCAGAAGTTAGCCACCCTGGTTCTTGAGGCCACGGATAAAACTCAGTTTTGCAGTATGTAGTCAGTTTCTAGTCGCTACTACAAAATACCTAAGGAAATTGAATTAGTAAAGAGAAAGGATTTATTTAGCTCACATTTCAAGTTTAAAAGTTCAAGCACCATAACACAAGCTCTGTGAATGTACCACCTGGCTGCACCAACTCATGCTTGATGATGGCAGTGGCAGCTGTGTCTATAAGAGCAAGAGATTACATCTCAAACTTGAAGCACAGAGAAAGAGAAAAGCTGGGGCCATCATCAGGCTTTTATAACATCCAACTCTGGAGGACTGTGTTCCTAGGGCACACTCCCAAAGACCAAGAAACTCCCACTCAGCCTCACCTCTGAACAGTTTCACTACCTCCCAGTAGCACCAACCTGAGGATCAAGATGCCAACATATAGGCCTTCAGGGAATACTCAACACCCAAACCTAGCATCAGAGGAGCAAGTTCTAAAATCCTGCACTCATTTGTTTAGCTGTGGAGACAATTAGAAAATATGTACCCCACCATGAATCCCTATGACAACCCAGTGTTTTGTCCACATCTTTCTAGCATTTTTTATAGTCATCTGAAGAAAGTATTAACCCAAATTAGACTTTATTCTTGAGTACTAAACAAGAAACATCAGAGGTCACAAGTTAAGTCAGTTATTCTCTCCAAATTTTGTAAAACATAGTATCTTTTTTTTTTTCAGATTGAAGTCAGTCAACATTTCCAAAATTGAGAATTTTCCTATAGACATAGAGGTCTCTGGCTCCAATACCAAAAGTTTATGCTTCCCACAGCAGCTGCCCTCTGAGTGTGGGTCTGAATATGCCCATGTGCCTCATGTGGGTTACATGCTATCCAGTGCCCTACCACCCAGCAGCCTCCCCTTTCACTGAGGGATTTATTTAGCCTAATACACCTATTTCTCTTCCTGCCTGACACACTGTAAACCTCTGAGCTTCCTCCATTCTTCTGGGAATTTTCACTGTATGATTGACCTTCTCAATGAATTGAGTAGCATGAAAGCCAATGGACCAGCAAGAACCTGGCATAAGACAAATTTTCTAGTTTTGTCCTTTTTCTCAAAGTCTTGCTCCTATCAACATTGATCCCACAATCCTATTCCAAGAGCTTCCACATTTACAACACCCAGAGGGTCACATCTCTTTTGCAGTAACAAACTCCAATTGCTGAAGTAGTTTAAAATTTACTTTCAGGATGCTTACATGTGCCATTCCTGGGCTGATTTAACACCAGGCCTTGGCATCTAATGGCCTTTAGTGATTAATACCAGTCATTTGTTCAAAGTTAACAGCCCTAGAGTGACAGCTATAGATAAATTAACAACATTAGAAAAACAGTAAAGCCAGCATTTATAGAGTGAATCATTGAAGAATATGATAGCTATATAGATTGACTCAGTTTAGAACACATTATTAATGAATTTTATATGTTGAAGTCATTTTTACCCAATACCTTTTTAATTGTTCTGAAGTTGTCCGTATTTATCTTGATTAAAAAACAAGCCAACTCCCAGAGACATTAATGGGTTTTATGTGCTTACAAGTGAATATTATAAGCAGATGGAAGAAGTGCATGCAGATGGGGGAGAGAGGGCTGGGCATTGTATTTCCATCCAAGCAGCTCGTCTACAATGAATCCAAGGTGTTGAGTAACAGGCTGGTATAAATTAGGAAACTGTTTACCTCATAATGTCTGCCAAAGAAACGTAGCCAAACTTGGGCTTTGCCTTTTCTCTACTCATTCCTGCACCTTGTTTAGAAGACATGGTGCCAATTGCCTTGAACTCTGCTCCTTATGTTTAGGCCATTTATACACAGCACCGTCTTTTGGGACTTTGTTATCTTGGCATGAATTATTTAACTTCCTTCTATGAGGGACAACAGAGAGCAAAGGTCTCATTTCAGAAGAGCAAATGTTAACTGATTCCATTCATCTGGGATAAAGAAATAACACCACTTAGAAAGCTGTAAGGATGGGAAAAGCTCAATTCCCACATTTTATGGATGAGGAAATTGTGACCAAAGAGGCTAAACTTACCAAGTTAGAAAGATGGGGGAAGAGAGCCATAGTTAAAGATCAGACTCCCAGCATCTGAGGGGGTCTTTCCTTCCTCAGTACCCCACCATCCTTCTACCTCATAGAAAAGAGGGAGCAGAATTAACTTTATGGCAACCATTTGGACATTACCTAGTATAGAAAGATGAAACAATAAAACATGTATTTTATGACCAATTTTGGTGCTCTGCACATTCTCCCTGCCATACATCTTCCAGAATGGAATGACTGGTTCTTGTAATGAATGCCAGCCATGTATGTCCTAGAATTTTTCTGAACTGGTCATTTGGAGAACCACAAAGTCCAGGTTGTCCCTCTTTACTCCATTACCAATGGCCACCTGTGGTCTGAGAAGAGTTCATTGCTGAAATTGCAAAAAAAAAGAAAAAAAAACTCCAATATCTTGTTTCTCAGATTACAGAATCTGCCTAGTGCATCTTGTACAACTGACTTGCTCTGAGACTTGGAGTGCAAAGTTTCAGAATCTATTTCTCCATATTTAACCTAGGAGGTTGTTATGTGGCTGAATACACACAGTCAGTGGACTGCACATGGGTTTTGCTGCCAGTTGGGATAGGAGAAGGCAGTAAAAGCAGAATCACCGGGCAGTATGGAGAAGAATCTTGTAACTGAAGAAAAGAATTTGACTGAAGAAACACATTGCATTAGCATAGGCTAGAAGAATACCCAGATCTCCAGTGCTATTTACCCCAGGATATCACAGAGGTTCCTATGTTTTGTGTTAGGCATGACTTCCCATCAGTGTCAATGAACAGAGAAAATTAATAGTAAAAATGCAAAGGGTAAGCCAGAACACTTCTTCCCACTCCACTCTATAGCTGCCACTATGGGACTTTGGGGCTAACTTCCATGCCTTCCAGTAAAATGAGTGGGCTTCATAAGACAATGGCTGAGCCTCCAGAGACTTTATTAGGTGCAAACAAGTTCTCCCTGTTCCCCAAGCAAACTCGCACACACACAGGAGCACTGGACAGGCTGAAGTAGACAACAGACCAGAAATCAGGCTTCTCAGAAAACAGCCACACTGAACAGTTGTTTAGTGTTAATGAAACTTAATTTGGCCTAAGAATACCTGGGTACCTTGAGTTCCTACTTACTGCACTGCAACCTACCAGTACATGAACAAATTTAAAACCTAATTTAGAATTACTGTTAGTCAGCCCTCTGTCAACCTACAAGGGGTACATTTCCAGAGCCTTTGTGGATACCAAAGTCCAAAGATGCTAAAGTCTTTTATAGAAAATGGTTCAGTCTTTGCAACAATCTTTGCATAGCACCTAATTATATCCTCTCATATACAGTTAGCCCTCTGTATTTATAGGTTCTACATCCACAAATTCAACCAACAACCAACCACAAAAGATTGAAACCCTGCATGTGATTTGTGAGATTCAATCTATAGAAAAAACACAAAAAGCAAAACAAATAAAAAAACCCTGCCTCTGTACTGAATATGTACAGACTATTTTTCTTATTATTAGTTTTTTATACACTATAACAACTATCTACATAGTATAAGTTACTATAAGTAATCTAGAGGCAATTTAAAATATGCAGAAGGACTTGTGTAGATTATATGTAAATGTTGCACCATTTTATATAAGGATTTAAGCATCCTAAGATTTTGGTTTCCTAATGGTGAACTGGAACCAATCCCCTGCAGATACTATGGGATGACTGTAGCTTTAAATCATCTCTAGATTACTTATAATACCTAACATAAAGTAAATAGTACGTAAATAGTTGTTATATTATATTGCTTAGAGGAAAAATATATGTAGATGTTCTGTACAGATGCAATTTTTTTTCAATATTTTATATCCATGGTTGATAGCATCTATAGATGTAAGATCCATGGACACAGAACCAGCTGTAAAATTTTTGTAACACTTAGTTAGGCCTCAGCCAATCACAGCAGCTGAGCTCTGGCCAATCAAAGGCTGCCAGCTGATTAGACAATGCCCACATAAGGCAAAGCCAGCTGTACACAATTGAGCTGTCTCTGTAGCTCTGCTCTGTTTCCATAAACAACTTCCTGCCCGTTTGCAGAGCTCAGTTTTTCAAACTTCTCTGGGGTCTGAGTGCGGCCTGATTCACAACATTGTTCTTTGCTCAGTTAAACACTGTTAAATGAAATGTCAAAGTTTTCTTGCAGCTTTAGTTATCCTGCTTTTTCAAACACTAGATGGCATAACCCAAGGTTCTCATGAACATAACATGGCCAAAATGGAACACCAGTGTGTGGCATCTCACTCTAAAACACAGTGGTTGCTGAAGAAAGAAAAAAGAAGTCCTTGGGCATATATAGAAGTGGAAAGTTTCTCTGCCCTCAAGCGTCTTTCTTCCTGACAGCACCCCTGAGAACCCTGAGGAAGGAACTGGAAGGGAGTAGACATGTACTTATGACAAGCAGCAGGTCTAAAGACCTGTGGAGTAGCCAATCTCTCCTGGGGAGAGGCAGATGCTTAACTGGTGAAAAGTAACAAAAAAGCTCTAGGCTCTTATCACTTCAGTGTCAGAACAAGTGAGCCTCAGCTTTCAGTGTTCCAGACAAAAGTATGAAACTAACATCTAGAAAGTTTAAATAGGGTGAGAAGGAGAAACAAGGAGTGAATATTTAAAGCAAAAAGGAAATAAGAGTGAAGACTGAAAATCAAAACAAATGCAGGAGGTTAAGCAAATGGGTAAACTCATAAAATGATTGGCCAGAACTAAGAAACACACAGATGTGAGCTAAGGGAAGCTACAGAGGGGAGTTCCCCAACCTCTGGGGACCAGGAAATTCACATATTTAGGCCAAATTACTACAGGCCCTAGGGCCCATATTCTATATCAACAGGAATTCCTCTCTCTACATATTTCAAATGCTTTCTAGAGGTGCTGGTATTAAAAATTACTCTCTTGCCTTATAACTATGTGGCTTGTACATATTCCCTTGGTGGTAGTGAGTTCTCCCATTAAATTGTAAATTCTATGAAGTGGATCTCCTTTGTTTGTCTTATGTTCCTCGGCCTGTGAACACACTACTCAGCTCAACAAGTATTTGCAAAATGAGTTATTAAATGAAGGAACAGTTGTTCATATGCTGCTGCCTGAGGCTCCCACCTCTGCAGCACCAGCAACTGCCTGAAGCAATGCTGATGAACCTCTTGCATCAAATCTTTCAACAGTGTAGCCAGTGCTGAATCTTGGGTTCCCACTTGCTTGGCTGGGAACAACATGGTCCTATTTTTACCAGATATGCCATCTGGGTTGCTGAATGCAGCTTCACTGACCAGACTGCACATAGCCTCATTAAACAGCATTGTTCCTTCACTTGATCTACCCTTGAAGAGCCCTACCCTAGATCATGCAATACATGTTTATAACCTAAGAATGATGTGGATGATAGGCTTAATTTCCCTTCATGATCCCTACATACAAGTGGATGGAGGCAAAGAACGAATAGGCACAGCCTTCTCTAGGTTCCACTGACTTCTGAGACTTAAAGAAAAATGGAAAGAGTAAGTTGAGGAAACAGCAGAGTCCCAGTGCCCACCCAGGTCAGCCATAATGGATGTTTTGTGATAGTAAGGCCAAGATTTCTGGCCAGAGCAGACTGTAGCAATCAGAAATAGTCCTCTGAGAGAAATGGTGGTCACTTTGCCTCAAAGACCACTCCAGCATAGTGTCACAACAGAAAGAACATGGGTAGGACTGGCACGCTCTGGACATCAGGCAGTAGGTGGACGGGAGGCATCATATCCAACATCACACATCACATCCCTCATTTCCACACTCTTTAATGAACTGGGTCATAGAGGAAAAGGCCCCACCACTTTGCAGTAAAATGTCCCAATGAAAATACTCATTTTCAATTGTAATAGTTCTCTGCCCAACCCATCCACAAAAGATAGACTCCAAGAACCTCAGTGAATGCCTGAAACCACAGAAACTACAGAACCTTAATTGCAAACACTAAGATGATCCCAAGTTGGTTTTTTATAACCAAAGTGTCTACCATATTGTTTTAGGCAGGTAGTGCTTACAACATGGGTACACTGGACAAAGGACTGATTTACATAGTGGGCAGGACACGAGATGTTACCGTGCTACTTGGAACAGTTTATGTCAGAGAATTTTCATTTAACATTTTTAGGCTGCAACTGACTGCGGATAACTAAAACCTCAGAAACCAAAACCATTGATAAGGGGGCACTACTGTGTTTGAATTGGATCTGCAATAAAAGTAGTGTCACCAAGACAGTAGGTTATCCATACCCTCGGTATCTCCAAAGAGGCCCTGATATATTATTCTCTTCCCATGTTGGTACTAAACAAGCTAAGAAACAGAACAAATAGTAAATATGATGACCAAAGCTATCACCGTTATTGTTAGTGACCAGATAGGAGAACATTTCTTGGTACAAGAGCTCAGTTGCCCTAATAACTAAATTCTTAAGTCAAGCCTTTTACTGGTAGACCAAGCAGGCTCTACCTCACCCTCGGCCCTGTAAGTTGGTAAAGGTTTGCGCTTCGGTAAGATTTAGGCATGAAAAACCCTAGATTTCTTCAGGAAGTGTATCCTGATATCATTTTCAAATGGGCCAGTCATATGAAGTCACTTCACCTCTCCAAAGTCAGAGAAGCAAGGCATCCATAGAAGTCAAATCTCCTGTGAGGGAAAGGAGGAAGGAAATTTTCCTGCTATATTGCCCAGTCTAACAAGTCTTGGTAAACTACTTATCGACTGTTTTGAGTTTGAGAAGACCTCAGGGTAGACACCCTCCTCCTACCTGCCTTGTGGCCTTGGGAAGCCCAATTACACCCCCTTGTAGAAAAAAAAAAATTGTGGCTTTGGGCCAGATGGCTACAAAACTTCTTTCAGGTCTATCTGTAAATAAACTTGGTCTTTCTCACCTTTGAGCCATGTTTCCATTCATCCATTAGGAAAGTTATGGATTTTACTCTGCAGCATTCCCTAGAAAATGCCAGGGAGTGTCTTATCCTACCTAGGATGCTATCCTAGGCAGCCTGAATCCTCAGTCCATGTTCTCTTGCCTGAATTTGGGAAGAAAGAATAGCTTCCATCCCCTCTGGAAAGCCTGAGGCCTTCATCAGCTGGATGCAGACAATGAAGAGATAATAGATGACATTTTTGCCCATCCCAGCCTCCTGGTATTGCCTCCCCCTGGATAATATGATCCATGAAACACCCTGTGGGTCAGTATAGCCAGCTCAGCAGGCTCGGATCTGACAATTTCTCCCTATTACCTTCAGGAGCATTAGTCAAATGAGGTTTTCATTTGCACCATCCAGACCTCGTCAGTAACAGCAACTGAATTTCCAAACAGCAGCATTTTATTTTCCCATTCAAATTAAAACTGTTTTTCTAATAGTTTCAGTTTTTAAGAATTAAGGTAATATGTAGCCACTTGGTCCTGTCTCAAGTTTTTCATAAAATGTCCAAGTATCAGTTATTATCCACAGTTAATTACAAGTAACATAAGGTTAAAATGTTCCTCTCTGGGTTTCTGTCTCAAATGTGCATGCACGCATGCACATGTGTGTGTTTCTGTACACACACACATTCTAGTGATGATTTACTCCTAAAGGGAGAATGCACACTTACAATTTGAAAATGATTTATAGCTGAAAGTGCATATTGACATTCTCTCACAAACTACAGAAAATGAAACTCAACCAAATATTATTCTTCAGTAGAACTGTGAACACTATTATCTGCCTCTGATTGATTTTAATATGCAAAGATTTTTCTTAACTTGGGAAATGTGGTTGGAAAAGATCACATATTTATCAAATGTAGACACGGGTTTCAAAACATTGAGAAATAACTACATCATCTAAAATGGTTAGTTAAACATTTTCAGGAAATTGACTTTCTTCATGACATTGAAAAGGTTCCACCTAATAGCCCAGTGGTCTGGGGAATATTTCACAACTTTCACCGCTGTCCATTTCCACCCAAACTCAGGTGCAGGAGCATTACATGCTGAACACTCTTTGTTCAACGGGTGCTAAAGAACTCTTCCTGCCTGGGTGATTTGGGTGATTTATCAAGTAACCTGAGCTCTCACAAAGGGCTACAAGAGGGAAGGGCAGCATGTAGGGCAATGTTGACTGGTTTGACAAAGCCAGGGTCCAGGCTGACATCTTCTCAGGACAACGCAAAGTGGACATGCAGGGATCTGTTGAAGAAAGTCCTCACTGCAAGACAATACCAGAATTATCTGGGTTTCTCTGCAGGTCTATGAGAGATGGCTCATCACTCACAAGCACACACTGGTGCTGCCCATGGGTGCTGAGTGTGTTTCTTTAGCTTTAATAATCCCACCTCAACATTCTGAGCTCAGCCTACCCAATTTCCACAAAATGCAAAACCCTATCCCTCATCCTGCTCCATCTCCACATAGGAGCAGTGTCTTCCAGCATCCCGAGGCAGCCTAGTTCATTGGTGATGAACCTACAGGCATGCATGCTACAGTAGGCTGTTTGTATCATTGAAAGCTCTAAAAGGTTTGCCATTAGTGGCCTAGTTCTTCTAGAGTATGTTTCAAATGTGTTGTTAAATTGTACTTCCCTCAAACATTCCTTTTTCCATTCCCATCATACAATTTCAATTTTATTCATGATGATGTTGAAATAAATGAATAAAGCGTAGGTCCCAAGAAAGTATAGGAAATAAATGTAGAGATTAAAATCTTAAACTGTATTCAAACACATCTAATGTCATATATTTCAAATACATTTTACCAATGTGTCACTAGATTTATGTTTATTGTGGTGAATTTTTGTTGTTTCCCTTTGGATAAAAAATTTTCTGATGGCCAGGTGTGATGGTACATGGCTGTGAGCTCAGCACTTTGGGAGGCTGAGGCAGGAAGATCACCTGGAAAGGTTAGCAAGACTCTATTTCAAAAATGAAAAAA